>BKCP01003335.1:1990471-2060853 GCA_008636005.1 Striga asiatica
CTTCACATTTGCTATGGGTTACCCTTTCAATATATTTGGAATTTAAAATGTCGAAAGGTAACAATTTTTGTTCTTTAATTACTCTAAATCTTATGGATTTGTAGTTATATATATGTAATTTGCCAAAAAAATTTTTTATGTGGCTTGTAATTTACCAAATTTTTTTGTTTGCCAAATTTGTCAAGCACATGAATCCAGCTACAAAGGTATTTTAAGAGATTCAGAGCCATAATGAACAAGACAATTCAGCTAGTTGTATTTTGAGAAAGAGAGAGCAATAATGAACAAAACATGGAATACGTACTTCTAGCAGGATTGGTGATTGCAGATTACTACTTGAAATCGGGAAATTGTCTGTTCTTTTCGACCTCACAAATCTGTACTTTCTTAATTGAAGCAAAAACTCGGCACAATTTGAAAACCAAGTGCCTATATTTTTTATAGCCTTTTTCATATAGATATACTCAGAGGTCCGCTAACAGTAAGGCCAATTTCTCATCAGAAACTCTAACTTCAATGCATGTCCCAGTTGAGGCTGCAAGTCTTGCAGCCAGTTGATGCTTACACTGTAAAACCGAAACAAATTAGCTTCCAACTTCACAATAAGATAAAAAGGCAAATTGGCCTTTACTAAAATTGTTTGAGATAATTTTGACAGTAGCAAACATTTCACAGTTGCGTCCTTCAACTCTTGAAGTTTTCACAAATGATCCTTAGTTTCTTCAAATTCGAAACTACTCTTTTGTTCATAATTTCATATCACACCCAAAACTGAAGGATAATTTCATTAAAAGAAATGAAGAATGCGTGAACAGAAACAACGTAGGGAGAACTAAAGAAACTCACACAAAGTTCTTCTCCTTTGTTTACAATGTCATAGAAGAATGAATAACAAGCACAATAATGTTCCCCAAAGCACAAGTACTCTTCCTTTCTCCTAGATTCTCCCACAACCTACTAAAACAGAAAATTTATTAGAATGTAGAAATCCAGAACTACTTACAAAAACTAACAAATGAGGTCTATAGTCTACTTAGGAAAGAAAATCACACCTGCAAAACAATTACAATTACTGGGCACTTTTGCAGTTAGCCTAGAACCATATGACTGGTTATGACAATTACTGGGTACCCTTGGATATGAAAAAAAAAAAGAATTTACATATTTTCCTTTCTATCTCACTTTTTCCTACCTTATTTTTAATAATATATTTTTGAGAAAAAAAAAATTACTACACAGTTTACCGTAATAAAATCTACTATTTAATTATTATTTTTACATCACACTGATGTTGGCATTATATTTCCATTTTATCACCAAATACGATTCAAATTATTCTTCTCCCTCAAAACGTTTTTCTTTCTACCGATATAAAAGTTTTCCAACAAAAGCATGTCTAATTGCACCTTACCTTTAGTGTAAATTTTTAATTCGCTATTGAAACTTATCCCCACAACAGAATAATCTCTCTCCCTACACACACACACACACACACAAACACATTAAAGAGAGAACACACCTGAAAAATGAATAGGCCACTGGGCTCACCGGAAATCCTCTTGACTCCCTTTTGATCAAAAATCCTAGTGGCTTTCTCGAAATTCTTCCCATATATAAAATGTAATCTGTATATAACAAATTAAAATGGTTACTCAATATAATAAATGGTGAANAAATATAGGCTACAGTACTCACATGGACAGCTGATCATCCGTGACTGTTGGAGGACAGTTACATATTTTCCGTAATATAGACCAAAAAATTATCAATATTGACGAGTAGAACAAAACAAACATGGAAGTCGAGAAATAATCTGAATCGTAATTGAAAATAGAAAGAGGCGAACCTGAACGGGTCGACTCAATAGCCTCCCAAACTGATTCTGCGACCAAATTGGAAGTGCTCATCTTAAATCCCCAGTTGAGTTTTCTGCCCACAAATCTATTTGTTTGTTAATATGCATAAAAACTAAGATGAAAACTAAAAAGGAAGGAATAGGGGGTTAATTGGACTTAAATCCCCAATCCTTATTTCATTCATAAACTACACCTATAAATATAATTATTATTATTTATCATTTAATTTCATTCATAAATTATAAAAACTCAGAACAAAAGAAAAAAAAAGGCCGACAGACTCTCTAAAACCCCAAATCCTCAAAAAATCAATCCCAACTCAAATTGTTATTTTCTTTCAATTGCTTGTTTTCCTTCAAGTACAATCCGATTGAATATGATTAGTGTTGGTTTGATGGCTTTTCATGAATTGAAGAAAGCTGCGGAGGGGAAGGAAATTGAGGCTTCGATGTGGGATTTTCCGGCAATGAGATTAAACCATAAAGAGAAAAATGGAAATATTGTTTGTGAAGAGTTTCTGTTTTTTGTGGTCCTAATGGATTGTTTTATCATAAACCATTGTGTTTTTCTTGTTATTTTCTGATGATGTGTGTTTGTAATAGTCATGATTGTTAATCACTGTTTTTATTTACTTGCTTTTTCAACTCTTGTCTTCTAATAAACAGTAATCGAAAAACAAATACAAGAATTAGTTAAGTCCATAACTAAACATTTTCACTTTTCTGAGTTGAGTTTCTAAAAGATATGAAGAAATAGTGTGCATTCATGGGAATTCATTTAGAAACAAACAAGAATACTTTCTTTGCATACTCCTAAAGATTCCTAAAACACCACATACAAACAAGAAACAATACTTTTGTCAACAAACTGCTAACACAGGTGGATTTGCTCAAGAAACAGAAAACACATCAAACAAATCTAGCAACACTCACATTTAGCATACCTAAAAATCTTAAACTAGCTTACAATTATCTCCACCCCACACATAGTTTATATTATATTAAAACCAAAAAGGAAAAGATTAACCTTGCACGAAAAAAACCAATCGTCACGCGTTAATCCCGGCATTGCATTGATTCTCCCTCTTGCAGCTCCTATGAACTTCCGACGTCATTCTTCAAGCCGAGCCCGATCTATCAGCCGATAATTCTCCAACGACCGACTAATCAGATCCGACCGTCCTTGCGTTTTGAAGCACGATTCTCGGCCGGAACCGACCTTGAAGGCCAAACAAGCCGCGAAGTTTCACCGTTAATCGTCGGAGTTGGTGATGACCATCCGCCGGTGGACAATTTTTCGCCGTTGAGAGTGTGTGCGTGTTGCGTGTGGTGACTGATGGCAGAAAAAATGAACATTGCCCTTCCTTTTGGGCTTTTGGGCCTGGGAGATAAATATGGAGGAAATTACATCCTCCACTTTATTATTCTATTTTATTTGCAAAAATACATCTAATATATAAATATTTGTAAAATTGTGGAAAGTGTTACTTTTATTTTCAAATATGCTAGAAACTTGAATCTATATCTATATCTATATATATATAATTGCTAGCTCAAAATATTTAATAAAATCTATTTAATTTTACCTATGTGGTAATTTAACAATTTTCCCTCCAAAAACCGTTACATTTTGATGTACTTAATCTTTCATTTAATCATTAAATAAGTAATACTCATCACTTCAAAATTACAAAAATTATTTTAAATTTTTTATTAATGACAGTTGACCATATAATGTGTTGACCGTATAATGTGATTAGATGTTATTATTGTTGTTACATTTATTTTTTTTTAAAATAAAAAATATATTTAAAATTCCTAAATAAATAATAAATAATTCACAAATAAAAGACGTACCAAAATATACATTACATCCAATCAGATAAACGCAATTTAAAAAAAAATATTCTAACTCTTTTAATTGTAAATTTGGTCTGCAAAAAAGTGAAAGAAAAATAATTAATCATTATATGCATACAGACTCACAATAATTTATTTATATCTGTGCAAATGCACAGGTCGAATACTAGTATATATAATTGCTAGCTAAGCAATAAATTTTATCTAATAAATAAAACCTAATAAATTTTACCTATGTGGCAAATCATTAATAAAACCTAAAAAATGGAACCTAATAAATTTTATTTATGTGCCATTAATACACCCAATCTCATTAATAAGAAAATATTTCATTACATTTTTTTGGGTTAATTAAGACCAAAACCATTATATTTTATGTTAATTGATTAATAATTATATTTTTCATTGCATAATATAATAGTTAATATTAAAATTAGTAATTATATTTTATACTAAATAATATATGAAAGTTACATAAAATTATATTTTACACTAAAATCAATATTTTTTTATATGATGAAGATGTTGTTTATTAATAAATTAATTTTTTTTATGTCATGGTAAAATTTCTTAAAATCACATAAGCAATTATTATAATAATGTAATAACTTTCAGCTAATTAATTGGTCATGATCACTCAAAATTATAAAAAATATATATTTATTACATTTTATGCAATCAATATAGTGATTCGTATACAATCAAATCATGTGTACTATTTATTTTAACCAATGATCAAATTTTAAAATATAATACTATTATATAATTTATAATTTTAATATTATATACATAAATATAACTTATAATACTATATGTTTGAAATATAATACAATTATATAACTTATAATTTTTATATTATATACATAAATATAACTTATAATATTTAATTTCATTTACATTTGTGCAAATGCACAAGATCGAATACTAGTATATATAATTGCTAGCTAAGCAATAAATTTTACCTAATAAATAAAACCTAATAAATTTTACCTATGTGGCAAATCATTAATAAAACCTAATAAATAGAACCTAATAAATTTTATTTATGTGGCATTAATACACCCAATCTCATTAATAAAAAAATATTTCATTACATTTTTTTGGATTAATTAAGACAAAAACCATTATATTTTATGCTAATTGATTAATAATTATATTTTTTATTGAATAATATAATAGTTAATATTAAAATTAGTAATTATATTTTATACTAATTAATATATGAAAGTTACATAAAATTATATTTTACACTAAAATCAATATTTTTTTATATGATGAAGATGTTGTTTATTAATAAATTAATTTTTTTTTTATGTCATAGTAAAATTTCTTAAAATCACATGAGCAATTGTTATAATAAATGTAATATTTTTCAGCTAATTAATTGGTCATGATCACTCAAAATTATAAAAAGTATATATTTATTACATTTTATGCAATCAATATAGTGATTCGTATACAATCAAATCGTGTGTATTATTTATTTTAACCAATGATCAAATTTTAAAATATTATACTATTATATAATTTAATTTTAATATTATATACATAAATATAACTTACAATACTATATGTTTGAAATATAATACAATTATATAACTTATAATTTTTATATTATATACATAAATATAACTTATAATATTTAATTTTATTTACATCTGTGCAAATGCACAAAGTCGAATACTAGTTTGGGTTAGAGCATCTCCAATGTTATAAGTGTGAAAGACCATTATTTTTAACACATGTCAATTAGTGATTGTAATGTTAATCCACAGTGGAATAATGTTAAAAGACTAAAAATTTCAATGAAACTAGTATCTCCAATGCATCAATTTGATAAGAAGTTATTTGTATAGGTGGACCAATTAAATAATTCATTGATACAAAAAAAAAAAATTAAAATAAATATAAAGTAAATTGATGAGTCATCATGTTTAACATAATGTTAGATATTAGAAAGTGTGCTCAACATTGTCAACATTAAATGACATCCACCTCATCATGAAAGAGTTCATGACAAGATGCATCGGAGAAAAAAAATAGAGACACACTTTCAAAAATTGATGATATGAATGACTTTTTATAATGTCAAAAGTTGCATTGAAGATGCTCTTAGTTAGCTAAGGGCGGATATCATGGAACATTACTCAACCAATTTCCATAACTGATCACGTATCTTTACGATAAATTGGACAAAATTTATTTCCTATTAATGGAGAATTTATTCTTCTTCCCATCTCTCCTCTTTCTTCTTCTTTTTCTTCTTTGACAGTCCTCTCAACCCTTGTAAATGATTTTTTTTTCTTCCCACAGCAAATATTTTTTTTATTGGTAGCAAATAATTTGATTGTTAGGAAGGCATCACCGGATGCGGTTGCTTCTTTTTCGATACCTGCGATTGTGTTTTTGAAGATGCAACCCCATCCCTCGCGCCGCCCTCATCGTTCGCGCCGCATCTGCCTCCCCCTCGCTCAAGCACCGCCGCCTCACAGACGAGAACATCCGCGACGAGGCCCGCCGCTATGTCTTGTCCCACGGCTTCTCCGCCAAATACGTCCCCTTCAACGAGGGAGAAGAGGAATATCTTCTGGAGGATGATTTCCTCAATTATCGCCGGCGTCCTTTAAAGAGGGTTTCGGTGTCGCCATGATCGGCAGGAGTATATGTTCAGTATATCTACAATATATGCATAGTATATGTTCATGGCAGCATATATTGCGTGTATAGGCATGTAATACATATTCACATTAGTATATGTTGCAAGCAGGCTGTATATGTGGTGTGTGTATGGAGTATATGTTCAATATATTAGAAGATTTTTTTGTAAACTGTTGAGATTATGTTGTGTGTATATGGAGTATATGTTTAATATATTAGAGGATTTGTTTGTATAGAGAATATAACTAACGTGTTATAATATGTTTATAAACTACATATATACTTTTATGTATTAAAAAAAAAGACATAATTTTTGATGGAATACATGTTTTTCATTGTAACATATACTGAATATATACTGACATAAACGCAACATATACCCAACTGGACAACTGCGTGATTACAATACATGTTTTTATCTCTCTATTTTCCTGTTAAAATCGCGGAAATCACGCCCAAGATATGGAATGGATGATGTTTACAATGGGTAACTGATTTTTAGGCATTGACGTAATTATTTTTGGTATATTAGGTATATACCCAATTATTTGTTATTCAATGCTAATTTCAAAATTTCTTTAATTTCGTGTAGTATGTACAAAAATTTCCCATAAATATGGGTTGTTGAAATTTACTATCGAGATATCTTGTGGTCACTAAAGAGGCGTGATAAACAAATTTGAGCCGGAGTATATACGAGTGCCACGGTTGATTAGAAATCAAAAATCTTAAGGCAGATCATTTATTCGCGACGAGGTCGACTTATTCATTCACGTCAAGGCCAATTACTTATTCTCGACGAGTAGACACCGGGGCCGATCATTTATTCGCGACGAGACCGATTTATTCGTTAAAGGTTTGTTTACCTTTAATGCAATTGACACAAACATCAAAATCTAAGAAATTAACAAAATCAAGAATTTCATCATTAATGAGCCTTTCAATTATATTTCTTGAAATATGTCCCAAACGTTTAGACCATAGCACACTTGATTCATATAACTTTTGCTTAGTACCTATTGTTTCCTCGTTCGGGGTTTCGTTAAAGGAAGTTATAGTGTTGAGCATATATAAATTATCATTTTTCATAAAAGTATCAAAACCAACCACATTAGAATTAAAAGACAACACACCCTTATTGTTTCTAATGAAAAAAAATTAAAAAAAAAATAGAAACCAATTCCATCTAAATGAAGGTATAACAAATGTGTCTTTCACATCCACCGATTCCCCATTTCTAAAGGAAATGCGTCTTTCAGCATTAGTTGGTTCTTTTGGCTTAGACAACCCAACATTGAAACACTGATGTTAGTAGTTGAACCAGAGTCTAACTACAAGTGTTTCGAGGTATTGAAGATATATTAACTTCAGAACAAACCAAATTAAAGAATGTACCTTTCATCACGCGCCAGGAATATTACTTAGGAAAATTTTTCTTTAGATGCCCTGATTTCTTGTAAAAGAAACATGAAATCTCCGTCGGTTTACCATTGGAGCTAGACGCTTAGCAGTCTCAACCTTAACGGCCTTATGCTTTCTTTTAACGTCATCAACATCTTTCGAGGTACCAATCATATGTACCTCCTCAGTCTTATTGTGCTTCATTCTTTCTCCTTTCTTAACACATTGAGAAATGAGCTCATTAAGAATCCACTTATCCTTTTGGCAGTTGTAACTTATCTTGAACTAAACATATTGAGTAAGAAGAGATAGCAGGACCAATAGGACAGCGTGTCCTTCGAAAGTTCTAATTTTGGTGCCCTCAACTCAAAAGCAATATTGGAAATTTTGAGGATGTACTGCTTTAAGGTGCTTTTGTCTAGATACTTCATGATAATGAGAGTTTTTAAAGGAGTACTAATTTCTGTCTTATTACTTTTAGTAAAACGTTTTTCAATCTCGACAAGGAACTCTTATGCCTGAATGATATCATTAGATATCGTTCCCTAAATATTTCTAGAATGCTTTTCTTGATGACCATAAGACTAAGGCGATTAGACCTTTCCCACTTATCAAAACACTGTTTTTCCTTAGTGGTGTTGTTCTCCGTAGGTTGGTCTATCCTTAATGTCAAGTCTAGATCTATACATCCCAAATGAAGCAGAATTGATTTTTTCAGTTCTTAAGGTTGTCCTCAGACAAAGTGGGGACAAGATAGTAAATACCATAGATTAAGAACCTGAAAAGAATAATAAACAGAAGTACTCACATTATTATCCATATGGTTAATCAATTAAACCAAACATGATTTAAACCCATAGAAAGATACCAAATACGACATTAATATCAAATCTTTTGATAGTAAGAGTAATTGTAAGTGGTATTCTTATTATAATAATCAAATATTGACAATAATTTTTGTCAAATAGTAAAGCCATCTTTGGATATAATTGTTGTTCACATGAAAATTAACCTTATAATTGTCATAGATTTAATATCACAAATATGTTTGTAATTCGGCCATGTGTCAAAATACCTTATGATTTATCAGCACATACATGAATTACAATAATACAACAATTTTATGTATTTGAATGAATCAATCTATACAAAAGAGGTCACATTAACAACATTTTGTTTCAATCAATCCATTTAAATGAAGCATAAAGTGTCGCAACTTGCAGTTAACCTCGTGTCAGACAGAACCGCTTTCCAGCATGTCTCAACAGAGACGGCTCCCAACGAAGAACATATTCGAATTTAGAGGATTTTTTTGGAGAAACTGAAGGAGCTGCCATTCTCAAAATTAAATCCTTGAATCTTGAAAAGAAGGATATGTGGAGTTGGGAAGCAAATGAGAAAGGCCTGTTTTCTGTGGAAAATGCTTATGCAAAATTGATGATCAAGAAACTGATGAAGTTTGATAGGGCAGAAGGGAACAATTCTGCTAGAAAGGATAGAGAAGCAAGGGATAAATGCTGGAAGTTGAAAGTTAATAGCAAAATAAAACATCTAACTTGGAAATGCTTTACTAACTCTTTGTCAACGAGTGTAAATCTTCAGAAGAGGGGCCTTAAAGTGGACCAAATTTGTCATTGTTGTGGTGAAGCACCTGAGACCATAGAGCACATATTTTTTCAATGTAACATGGCTAAACTGGTGTGGAGACTAGCACCACTTGACTGGGGTGATTCACTGGAAGAAGCTCAGAGTATTAGAGTGTATTAGAGACTGG
The DNA here is from genome assembly GCA_008636005.1 of Striga asiatica. Taxonomy (NCBI): domain Eukaryota; kingdom Viridiplantae; phylum Streptophyta; class Magnoliopsida; order Lamiales; family Orobanchaceae; genus Striga; species Striga asiatica. The sequence goes on from BKCP01003335.1 coordinate 2,000,020, forward strand.
TGGTGGTGGTTGTCTTCCATGGAGAAGTTTGAGGTTGCTAATAAGATAATTTAGTTGTCCACGTATTTGCTATGGTGGATTTGGGTGACTAAAAACATTTGGCTATTTAAGAAATAGTGGAGGAGTGAAACAGAGGTTGTGAAGATTACTTTGGCAGATTGGTCTGATTATTCTTACAGCAACTTTGGGACTGAAAGGGTTTGAAGATTGGTGAGATTATGGCCTAGGTCCTTTTATAAGTGGGCCTTATTCTTGGTGATCTTTAGACTTCTTTGGGTTTTATTTTGGTTGGTAGTTTGTGATGTGTGTGTAGAGTTAAAGGAGTCAAATGGATGTGTTTGCTTTTAACTCTTAGTTTGGGTTGTTCTGCTCTTGTTTGTTTGGGTGTTTCTAGGCTACATTTTTATGTGGTTCTCTTGTTATGTTCGGTGATTAAGAGCTAGTTAGCTCGTCGGGTGTCAACGTTGTTTTATTTCGTGTTTTATTAGATTTNTTGCGGGCTGAGATATGCCGATGCGAGTGGGAGCCCATCAAAATCCAAATACGGTCCGATTTTTTAAAGAGGAATTTACACTCCTTACTTTAAAATTCTAATTATATTATAATTATACACCCATTATATCAATATTTATAATTGTACTAAAATAAGCCTAAAATATTGTCAATATACCTAAGACTTAACCGTTTAAATTAATTGAAAGTTACTGATTTTATGGGTGAAGATAATATCTCTCGCTCTCTCTCCGTCTCGCTCTCTCTTCCCCTCTCGCTTCGTCTTCGTCTCTCTCCCTCTCCGTCTCCTCTTCATCTTCTTCTTCTTCTTCTACAAGAATGGAATAATTATTTATTTGCTGCATTTTCATTATTTTTTCTGGATATTTGCTGCATTTTCATTATTTCTTTTGGATATTTTAGTATTGTGACATTATAATTAATATTTGTTTTATCGTGGTTGTATTTTCATTATTTATGGTGGATATTTTTCTTGTGAAATAGAGAAAAATTAGAAAAAGTAGTATGACGTTTCCACAATTTAGAAAAGTCTTTTTTTTTTTTTGGGAACGAAAGAGATATTATATCAAACCTCAAGAGAGAACATAGTTCTAATACAAACACGACTCACAGTCGATAAAGAAAAACAGAGAGGACACGCTATAGAGCGGCCTAGAAATCCCATAGACGGGATATGACCCCAACAGGGTAAAACACAAGAGCACTAACAACACAAAGGCCCCAACAGGGTAATACCCGAGTGTCGGGCCCCAACGGGGTAATAAGGTGACACTCGGGCGAATTATATGTTGTTGTTGGAAATGAGTTTTAAATGTAGATTGGTAAAATAATAATTGAAGTTTTTTCGGGTGTTTGATTAGCCATTTTAAATATAGATTGGTGATTAGGGTTTTTGTGGTGTTTATGATAAATTAATTGACAATTTTTTTTGTTGGAGTAAAAATATGATTAATTATATGTTGTTGGAAATGAGTTTTAAATGTAGATTGGTAAAATAATAATTGAAATTTTCTCGGGTGTTTGATTAGCCATTTTAAATGTAGATTGGTAAAATAATTGAAATTTTAAATGTAGATTGGTAAAATAATAATTGAAATTTTCTCGGGGTGTTTGATTAGCCATTTTGTGTTGTTGTAATTTGTAAAATAGAATTTTTTTTTTGTGCAACAGGTTATAAATGTCGTCTAACGGTCCCTACTTTGTTAGTGTGTACTGGAAAATTCCCCAGAGTGAGTTATGGAATTTTTCGAATTATATGTCTCATCCGGATTGTTCATTCGTTATTAATGGAATAATATCATATGAACAATTGGTAGATATGATTTACGAAAATGGTGGGTTTCGTGATAGTTGGACAATTTCGGATATTACTTTGATGGCGAGACAACAGGATGGTTCGTTTATTACCAGAAGACTGAATAATGATAATTCTCTTTCGTGGATTTACTACTCTCCTCCTATGTTTTATGTGTTTTTGTATATAGTGTTGGAAGCAAACACACAGGTTACACAGGTTGAGGATCCTACGCCATCATATGGTTACGATGGAATGTTTGGTGGTGAGTGTACGTGGACTACGCATGCCGGTAATTTTGTTGAAGGGACGTGTAATTTCGGCGAAGGGACGAGTAATTTCGGCGAAGGAACAAGCTTTACCCTGAGAGGACCGGACATTGAGGAAGAAATTGTTAGAGATGAAGATTTCATTCCCGGTGAAGACGATTTCACGGATGAGACCTCAAAAACCGAATCGGACAGATCAATTAATGAGGAGAGCGAACAAGAATTCATTGAAGAACACCCCTTTCCAAATGAAGGCCTCTACGATTATCGCGAGATGGGAGAGTGGGACTCGTCGTGTGTAGACAGGGACGAGTATGCCTTGCCAGTCTGGGATGGGGATGCCGAGACTATCCGTTTAGGTACAGTTTTTCGTACAAAGGAAGAAGCCCGGACTGGTATTATGGCCTGGAATGTTGAGAATCTTAGGGCGGTCCGGACAAAAGATTCCAACAAGAAGTCGTTCAAAGTTGTGTGCAGATTAACTGAAGTTGTACCATGTATATGGAAGGCTCGGGTGAGTCTTAACAAACGGGATCACGACATGTGGGAGGTAACCGAATGGACCGATAGCCACACTTGCATGCAGGTGTTCGAGAAAAATGACCACAAGAATGTGACCGCCACCATGGTCTCAAATGTTCTGTTGGTTAAGATTCAGAAGCAGGTGACCTACAGTGTGGAAATGGTCCAGGCCGACGTAAAAGTGCCTGGGGCGTCGATGTCAGCTACAAGAAGGCGTGGCACGGGAGAAACAAAGCCATTGATCGTCTGCATGGCACGTGGGAATCGAACTTCGCACAACTCCCCCAGTAAGCAAAAATTAATTATAAACGTATTTACGTGTTGTTTGTAACTATATATATTTATTTATTTATGGTTACCTTTTATAATTTGCAGGTTTTTCGTTGCCCTTCAAAGGGCGAATCCCGGTACAGTCGTTGAGTGGGAATGGCAGGGTGGGGAAATGGTGAAGCAATCTCGGGACAGAGAATTCAGATTTGTCTTCTGGGCGTTCGGTCCCGCCATTCAAACCTTCCTTCGTTGCCCGCCGATTATTAGCATCGACGGCACGCACCTGCGAGGTTCGTACAAGGGGAAACTACTTGTTAATTGCAAATTAATATTTTATTTTCTAATTTACAATAGTGTCTGATAAAAAAAAAAAAAATACATCTAACTGAGCAGGTTCGTACAAGGGGAAGCTGCTTGTTGCCATAGCACAGACCGCGAATAAGCGTCTATTGTCAGTCGTGTATGCGATTGTGGACGAAGAAAGCACGGCTAGCTGGTCCTTTTTTCTAACACATCTGCGCCATCATGTCGTCCCCGACAGACCGATATGTCTTCTTTCCGACGGGGACAACGGCATATTGAGTGTCGTTGAATTACTGGAGACTTGGCACGAACCCCATGCATTTCATCGGATATGCCTTCGACACCTCCGGAGCAACGTGTTTTCAAGGTACCGGAATAAGAAAGTCAGGGGTTTGTGTTGGAGGTTGGGTTCACTGTGTTCTCGCCACAAATTTGAGCAGAGTCGACAGGAACTCCATGAATGTAACCCGGATGCATACGATTACCTTTTCAAAATTCCTTTGGAAAAGTGGACCCTGTACAAAGATGGAGAACGTCGATGGGGCAGTCTGACAACGAATATGTCAGAGAGTTACAACAATGTCCTCAAAGGTGTTAGGTTCCTGCCCTGCAAAGCGTTGGTACAGGCCACAATGAACAGGACTCTGGATTTGTTTGAACAGGAACAAAAGAAGTCCAGAGGATGCAGGAGTCCCGTTCCTACCGACCTCTATGCCGCCTATCGGGTGTTGGATAAGACGGCGGTGACTCACGAGGTGCGATGTGTGGACGCCGACGGATCCCAGTACATGGTGACAACCGGTCTACGCGCCAATGGAAGAGGGCAAAACAAGTATGTATTTTTTAATTGTAATTTTTTTTTTCCATTCAAATGAGTTTATTTTTTTTTAATTTATATATATAAATCATTGTGGAAAACAGGTTTAAGGTCTATTATCAGCAGCAGCGTTGTGCATGTAGGAAGTGGCAGACACATCGAAAACCATGCTCTCATGCAATTGCCGTGTGTCGTCACGGGGGTGATCAACCGGTGTCGTTGTACGATTCCTACTTTTGGACGGAGAACTGGGTTGCTCAATTTTCTAATTGGAATTTTGCTCCAATTGGAAATCCTGACACGTGGCCGCAGGTGGGATGGAATTTGATTCCGCATTGGGAGAGGATCATCTCGAAGCCTGGACCCGGTCGCGCCCAAACGAGACGCTTTAAAATGCAAATGGATCGTCGGGCGCGCCGCAAAAGGGGCCGGGATCAATGCACTAGATGTGGTGATCCTGGACATTTTGCGGACCGTTGCCCGTATTCGCATCCTCCCACCGATCGAACTAGACTCCGTGATGATTGGGGAAACTAGATTTTTTAGATGAATATTTTGTATTTGGATGATTTTTTATTTGGATGATTTTGTATTTGGATGATTTATATAATGTGTAATCGAACACGAATTATAGTGCAATTGAAGTCAATTATAGTGTAATCGAAGTCAAATTAGTACAATTGAAGTCAATTATAGTGTAACTGAAGTCAAATTAGTACAATTGAAGTAAATTATAGTGTAATCAAACTCGATTTAGTACAATTGAACTCGAATTAGTACAATTGAAGTCAAATTAGTATAATCTCGGTCAAAATTAGTACAATCGAACTCGAATAGTACAATTGAAGCGAAATTAGTACAATTGAAGTCAATTATAGTGTAATCGAACTCGAATTAGTACAATTAAAGTCAAATTAGTATAATCTCGGTCAATTATAGTGTATTCGAACTCGAATTAGTACAATTGAAGTCAATTATAATGTAATCGAACTCGATTTAGTACAATTGAACTCGAATTAGTACAATTAAAGTCAAATTAATATAATCTCGGTCAAAATTAGTACAATCGAAGTCAATTATAGTGTAATCGAACTCGAATTAGTACAATTAAAGTCAATTATAGTGTAATCGAACTCGAATTAGTACAATTAAAGTCAATTATAACATATAACATATACTATATAACATATAGTATATATAACATTATAACATATACTATATAACATATAGTATATAACATATAACATGTAACGCCCCGCCCTAACTTAATTATCAGAGTGCGTTTTTAAGATATATTTTTAAATATAATTTGAGAAAATGATTCGGAGCGTTACTAAAACATTTATTTTATCTTTAAAAAATCGGTTACGATCGTTTAAAATTTACAACAAAAACGGATTTACAGAATATACAATCCGACTATGAAATCGGATCAAAATTCAAAGTTTGTCAAACAATAAGTTCAGCGGAATATAGCGTGGCAAAATATACAGCAAAATATTTAACTTCGATCCACCCGTCAACGTCACAGCTCCGGACCGACTTCATGACCTGAAAAATTTGATAAAAATGGGGTGTGAGTACCACTGTACTCCGTAGGAACTCATACTAAAGTAAACAGCAATAATAATAGTAACATCATGATCAAAAGCATATAACATAACCGTGAATTTCCTGGTCAACAGTATAAACCGGACCGGGATCCGTGAATCTACCGGCTGCCATGATAATGATGATAATGATGATAATAATGTTTGCCGGAATCCATGTGCACATACTAGTGGTAGATGACGCCACTAGAACTTAGAACGGAATTATGGCAACCTGAACCGGCCAACATCCATTCCAAGCGGAAAACATAATTGACATACCTTGAACATGATATCGTAATTATAATCAATGTAATACCCAGTCTGAGTCCCCACCTGTACTGAAGATATGAAACTGGAAGTGCTGATAGTCGTGAACTGATCAAACTGTAACATAATATAAACAATTACTAAGTACTATGCTCAGATTAATAATTTTAACTGTTAAGATGCTCGACTCGACTTAATATGATATTCGGATATAACGGAACACATTAAGGGTTCACAAAATATTTTTAAGTCCGGAAATTACACTGATATGCTTAACTGATCTGATTCGGCTCGGAAAATAACTTAAATTTCAGAATAAGACTCGGACTGAAAATTACGAACCAAAACAGACTCGAACTGCCGGCTAAACTGGCCGGTTCGCTAACCAGATGAACCGGGTCGGCTGGACCGGACCGGGTTGGACCACCGGTTCACACTGGACCGGGTGGTCACGGGCTGGCTGGGTTCGGTCCCGTGCCAGGCCTGCTGGGCCATGGCACGGCACTGGGCACGGGCTAGGTGCGACCGGGCCTTGGCACTAAGCGCTGTTGGCGCGGGCAAGGGTCACTGGCACTGGCCTTGGCACTGGCCGAGCGCGAGGGACGCGAGATAGACGCGTACCCGGGCTGACAGGGCACTGGGCGTGCGGCTGGCACGACCCAAGTGCGGCTGGCGCGAGGAAAGACACGGCCAGACATGACTCGGGCGTCTCGGGTGCGACTAAAGTTATCAGGGCGCTGCCGGGCGACCCTGGGCACGTGGGCGTGCCGCTGGACACGTCCCGGGCCAACTGGCTGCTCGGGCGTGCGATTTGGCACGTCCCGAGGCCCCTGAACCCTACCCGGGTTCACTGAGGCATGGTATGACATACTCGGGTACGCTGTTGGCACGACCCGAGGTCGACTGCGCGTGGCACGAGCGACTGGCTCAGGGTCGCGCGTGCAGGACGCTAGGGCAGCGTGGCCGCTATGTGCGGCAGCATGCCGTGACCGGCCCTTGCCGGCCGTTCGGCCACTTTCCTTGATCAAAATGACATAACATGACATGATTAACACATTTATACATACATGGGCCTGAGGGTCATGATAAAACATGAAATTCAATGTGATGGGCCACGGCGTGCGCGATAGGCGCGTCCGATGGCCTTAACGTGAACCCTCGACCAAACATGCACTTTTCTCGAGCAACATGAGGTCATTGACCATAATTTATCATTTAAAGGCTGTTGGAACACAAATGTCCCTAACAAAGTTGGTCACAATGAAAGATACCTTGATAGGGCAAGACACGGCCCGTGGGCGCGCGCTACGTGCGCGGTCCACTTCCCTTAGCCAAACCGTGAACAAAATGAATACTTATCTCGTGCCATCTTTTAAGACTGAACATTTCACATTAAATAAGGACTAATGATGCATATTTTGCTCGAGAGAAGTTGACTATATAAAGAGATGAATTGATATGGCCCTAAAATGCACACCCGAGAGCGTTTTTGATCATTACATGAACTTAGACCTATAATTTGAACTTGGCATGATATATATAACATCATAATAAGGTTAGGAGCATATTACCCTTTTGTTCCCCGAGGAAAATTAGCAAGATGTTGATGATGGTTTGTTCCCTTTCTTCTTCTCGCGTGCGTACGTGAAAGTAGGTCAATATATCTTAATCTTACTTATAGTTTGCTTAAGGCTTGCTTAGGAAATAACTTAAGTAATATGCTGAAATTATGTCCCAAGACTTTGATTTATAGGCGTGAAAATAGATCAAAACATGAGGTGAAATTCATAGCCAATGAGCTCGTGACATTTGCCGCGTCCCTAGGGCACGAGGTGTAAAATTCATGGCTTAGTCACACATGAAAGGCCACATGGCTAGGGATGATAAACATTCACGTGATTTGCCCCAAATTTCCGTCCATTTGAATTCATTAATTAGCTAAGCACGCTTAGGGCTTCATTATGCGCGATTAACCTAGGTTAAGGCGTTTAGGAAGAAATTAAGCACCCTAGCCTTGCAATAACCAATGTTTAAGGTTATATGATGATTAAATGAATACTTAAACTTAAATGAACATAATTGATGTACTTAAGGATTCATTAAGTACAATTATGCTTACGATCATGCACGATTAGCGCGAGATTAGCATATTTACCGCTCGATTAAGTACGATTTGCTTCGATAATATTTTTATCGGGCGATTAAACATAAATTGATTTATACTTGGAATATTTAATAGTTCCGAGAATAATATGAACATTACGAACTAAGGACGTAATTTACAGTAGGTTAAAAATGGGCTATTACATAACATATACTATATAACATATAGTATATAATATATAACATATAATATATATAAATATATATATATAACACATATAGTATATAACATATAGAAAATATATAATGTATAACATATAACATATACTATATAACATATAGTATATAATATATAACATATAATATATATAACACATATAGTATATAACATATAGAAAATATATAATGTTATATAACATATAACATATACTATATAACATATAGTATATAATATATAACATATAATATATATATATAACACATATAGTATATAACATATAGAAAATATAACATATTTTCAACAATTAACACGGATTCTCAAAATCCGTGAATTGAAGTCAACAATAAACACGGATTCTCAGAATTCGTGTATTGAAGTCAACAATTAACACGGATTCTGAGAATCCGTGTTTCGCTTAATATAAAAAAAAGGGTGAAACCCTCATTTTCTGAATCCCAGCCCCGATCTCTCTCTCTCTCCCCCTCCGCCAACCTCCCGCCGCGTCCGCTGTTCTTGCCGCCGCTGGTCTCGCCGACCGCCGCTGCCCTCTCCGCCGTGAGCCTGCGATGTAATCCCGAGCCCGTCAACTCTTCCATTTTTCAATCGTAATCTCGAGAACGGTACAAGGCTCGAACCCCCGTCACGTTAACTTTTATGTATCGTGTTATCGTGTTAATCGTGTTACCAAATGCATATGCGAGCCTTATGAATTTTTGTGTTCAATTCGATTCAATATATATTTGCAATTGGATATCAAAGTGATTGTCGTCGCTTTGAATTATTGTGGAACTGCATTTAAAGTGGTATATTTCATGGATTTGATTTTGGTTTTATGTATCGTTTAGGTTATGTGATTTTTGATGTGTTAATCGTGTTTCGAATGCATATGCGAGCCTTATGAATTTATGTGTTCACCTCGATTCAATATATATTTGCAATTGGATATCAAAGTGATTGTCGTCACTTTGAATTATTGTGAAACTGCATTTAACATGGTATTTTTCATATAATGAAAAAATTGAATTATTGGGTAACCGAAAATTCAATCGGTGCGATTGGTTTTGACTGAATTAGCAGCAAATAGATCTTATCATGTTTTTCTTCCTTAACTTTTTAAGTGTGTGCCCACATATTTTGAGCTATAGATATAGGGATTTAAGCTCCAAATATAACTTAAATTTGATTAGATGTATACACATGGTCAAAAAATAAAACAAGACATATAAATGAAAAAACATACAGTTATAAACAAAAACAAAAAGATAAATTTGAAAAACATTAAAAATTTTTTAGACACCACATATATTGAAAAATATAAAAGAAATTGTTGAATAAAAAGTTTGGGAGTGTAAATCAAAACTATAAAGAAATGAACAAATCATAAATTCTGCTCCGGTTTTGAACGGGAATAAAAATAAGACATATTCAAAAAGCTAATTAACACAAAACCTAATCACCCTTATAAGTCCAAATCGGTAGCTTGAAAAATTCCACAACGAAGTGACATATTTTCAACTCTACTACAAATTGTTTCTTTTGCCCAAGTCCATTCGTAATTATTATTGTCTTAGCCTCATGTGGTTGAACAAATTAAAATAACTGAAAAAAATATACCCTCGCAAAATACCTCAAATTGTTTCCTTTAACAATATACCCACGCAAAATACTACTAAACAATATATTACAATATCGGTCATTTTTGCAGAAAATGGCATCGTCATCCTCGAACCATCAACCCTACACCCACACCCCGGCCCCAGTGACCCGTCACTTCTATATCTTCAGAACTGCCACCGGTCTAAGGCGGTATATGAGGACGCTCCGGGGTTTCGCCACGGCGTGGTTAAGCCACGCCGTGCGGACACCCAGTTCCGGGCTGCCTTGGAGGGAAACAAGCAGAATGTCGGGCGGGTCCCGACAAACAATCTTCTCATTACATGCCTGCTGGAGAGGTGGCATCCCGAGATGCACACCTTCCACTTCGACTTCGGGGAGGCCACGATCACTCTCCAGGACGTTCAGATACTCTTTGGCCTCCCCGTCAGCGGGGAACCGTGCTGGGGACATACCGTACAGCGGACTCCCTAAGAGTGGAGAGTTCATTGCGTAGACGCTCTAGGGTACCTCCCATATGTACAGGTATATTTTTACCTAAAACTTTTATTTGTTTATTTTAATTTTTTTTATTATTGTGTTTATGTATACTTAAGTCATGGGTCGTTTTTAATATATATATAAACGTATTTCAAGGATCACGGGGACCAGGACTACGACACCAAGACTTGGAACATAAATGGCCAGTACCTGTATTTCAGTAGTCTGGAAGAGGAGTGCAAGCGCCCTCTGGAGGATGGACTCCCTACATCAGAGTACGAGAAGAGGGCGAGAGCCCTGATACTCTGGTGTATTGGGTCCTTCTTCTTCCCCGACCATAGAGCCAACGGAGTCAGCCTCTACTGGTTGTCCCTGTTGAATGTCATCGATGTCATTCCGGGGTACAACTGGGGTGGAGCGCTTCTGGCCGGGGTATATAGAGCGCTCTACGACGCCTACGAGAGGAACGAAAAATATATCAAGAGCTGCGTGCAGTTAATTCAGGTAAATTTATTTACTTCTTAATTGCAAATTAATTTTATTTATTATAAATTACAATAGTATGTGCTAAAAAATGTATATGTCCATTTGTGCAGGTTTGGGCATGGGAACGCATCCCTCGTGTTCGCCCATTAATGAGAAAAACACATTTCGGCTCTCAGGCTGCTTGTCCGTTGGGTGCAATGTAATAATAACCTTTATTTATATTCAACACTTAAGTTATTTCAATTATCAAAATTTGTAATTACAATTAGTTTTTTTCTGTGATTTTTAAGGTGGGTGGGATCGAGGGACATGAGGCACCTGGGGACGGGCACCGCTACCATCCGAGATCAGCTGAGTGGCCTGAGAGAGACTGATGTAAGTTTCTTAGGTCATAATAATAAATAATTATTATTTTTTTAATTCTATTTTTTATTAAATTCATTAATAATTCCATAAATGTTTTTTTTTTTTACAATTCGATTGGGTACCCTATCAGACGTACATAGACGAGGGTCGGCTCCCGGACGAGTGTACACGAGACCGACATCTCTGGATGTACAAGGGGTGGATCTTCTGCTGGAACATCGCAAAACCCCACCAGCCTGATAGGGTGCTCCGCCAGTTTCGGTGCCACCAGCCCATACCTCAGACGATTACTAGTCTGGCCGACTGGGACAACCGCCACAAAGGCCAGGGCATGACTGAGAGGGCATACACCGATTGGGGTGCCTTCCATGCTGATCTTGGGAGGATCTGGACCGAAGAGAGAGATCAGAACGTCCTCCCAGATGTCCCGGTGGATCCCTTCTTGCAGCCGACAGAGGGGTACATTGAGTGGTATCACAGTAGGACTGTGAGACTATTCAATGACCCCAACAACTACGCGGCGATCTCACAGGACGGTGGGTTGCAGCCATATGCCGACCGGGAGAAGTGTCAGGTAAGTGTCTGCTAATTTGTGATTTTTATTATTATTATTATTATTATTATTATTGAAGTAATTATTATTATTATTATTATTATTATTATTTGATAGTTATTTGAATTTTATTTTGCAGAATTCGGGTACGGAGGGGGCGTATAACATGCTATCGAACATTGAACACATTGATAAGCTACCTCCTCGAGCGCAGTCACAGTTCCAGCAAGCACATGAACTTCTGTACGCTTCTCTGACTATTGGGGGTCATTCGGTCACACAAGGGGCGTCATCGGAGCAAATTCTATCTCAAGAGGAGTACGCCCCACCTCAGCATACACAGTCTCAGCGGGCGAGGCATAGACCGGCGCCCCACATTGGTGGAGGGAGAAGACGCCGTGACCGCGAACCCGCCGGGAATGAAGAAGACGAAAAATGTGAGATTTTTTTATTTAACTACAAATATATATTTTTTTTTTATTTGTCCGGTCGAGTTACTGATTTTTTACAAAAATTAATTAATTAGGTGGACAAGAAGAAGAAGAACCAGCCACGCCTGGACCGACCGCAAGATCGTCTTCTTTGGTACCGAGGCCTCGAAGAGGGACCTAAAACGCGTGGCTAAGAAAACATTTACTCATAGTTAGTTTGTTTTTGTATTATGTGATTTTGTGGACATTTTCTTTTTTTCTTTTTCTTTTTTTTTTTTTGTACTGGATTTTCAGATTTATTCTTGATGGTTTTGAGTACATATTTTGTGGTTCACTTTTTTTTTTTCGGTAATTGTGGTTGTCTTTTTGTATATAGTGTTTCATGTATGTATGCATGCTAGATTTTATCATTTGACGAATGAATTGAAATTAAAGTGATATTATTTCGTGTTCAAAATGTTAAATCAAAATTTATAAAGAATCTTATATTGAAGGATAAGAATTATTTTTCGACTAAAATAAACGCGATCGCTGGTAAACGAGTTCGTGAGCATCTAAGAGTCGAGCCTAACTTAAAAAAATTAAAAAAAAAAAAATTACATAAAAACGGATTCTTAGAATCCGTTTTTTATAAAATAAATAAATAAATAAACACGAATTATGAAAATCCGTGTTCAGTACTAAAATGGATTATCACAATCCGTTTTCATAAAATGGATTTTAATAACACATTTTTAACTGAATTAATTAAGTGTAATCACGTAATTAACGGAAGACGGATTCTCAAAATCCGTTTTTCCGTCGAAAATAATTAAAAACGGATTCTCAGAATCCGTTTTTTATTGAAACACGGATTCTCATAATCCGACCGTTTTATTTTTTTCCACAATTTTTTTTTATTTTTCCACATTTTTTTTTAATAAATAAATGATTCAATATGTTACCAAATAATATAATAACAATGAAATATAACATAAATCCATCACAACTCACCAGTATGTGAGTTCCTAGCAATTAAATCATACTATTCTCATAATCAATACCCAATAATTAACTGATACATGGCAATGAGTCTTGTCAAATAAACTAGAACCAGAGCATATCAATCCTGATCCCAAGGCGTGGCAGGAAATTTATTTGAATTATTGGGTCCACAGTTTCATATAAACATAATAACAATATGTAATTAACCAACATGGTTCAAGAAACTGAATCAATCAAACAATCTATACAGTTTCGTAGGTATTAAACCAATAATTCATCAACAATTGCACAATTACAGCAGACACTCCTCAGACGCAAATATGAATTGAACCCAATAACTCAATTTAGAAGAATTAGACTATATTCAATAGCCAACCCAATATAAGATAACTCAAGCATAACCCGAATATGAATATAGTACCGATTACACAAAAGAATCTAAAAAAATAAAATTGATTATCAAATATTCAATATGAAGAAACTCCAATACCAATTGATGAATTTAACGCATTCATATCGTTTGAGTGATAACCATACTCGAATAGCGAAAGCATACCTGATGAATTCATGTCGATTGATTCCTCTTCTGACATAATGAAGGATAACTGATGGATAGAGCACTGGGCCGACGATTTTTTTTTATTCTTCTGAAGATATCTTACGGCCGTTTTATTTATCACGGTTTTTTGGGACTCCAACCATTATTAATTTTGACCCAAATTATTTTCTAATTAGGTTACTTAAGTTTAATATTATTATTTATTACGTCATCAAATAATAATAATATCGGGTGTCCACATTCAGACGTGATCAATAGCCGCGCCAGTTCACGACCCGGACCGGCCCGCCTGGTCGGCGGGCCTCAAATGTTGGGCCTGGAATTGAACTGCCGGTTTTAAAAAAAAAAAAAAAAAAAATTAAAAAAACAACAACGACCTGCTGGAAGACCCCTGCACTGGCCTGGCACGGCGGGTCAAAAAGTTAAAAAAAATAGACCCTGAACCGGCCATAAACCGGCGTATCCGGGGCCAGTTCCGGGCCGGGTCAACCCGTGGCCATCTCTACACATTTAATCATTTCAAAATTTAAATTAAGTTCCTTAGACAATGTATCTATACAATAATTTGGTCACTTAATTTAGCTGAACAACATAATGACCAAATGTATCAATTATACATATTGAATCCTGAAATACATCATGAAACCATTCTAACTCGATACAAATCAATAGCAACATTAAAAGTTAATCGAAGATGCTCGGACCATACGTCGAGCTGATCATATTAAGAAGCGGAGGAAGCTGTAAAAAGGCGAAGAGAGTAACGGGGACGCAAGCCAGCGCCACTATGGGCAAGAGGAGAAGGCCATTCTTCCGAGCTGCCACGAGGTACATGGTTGAGCCAAAGGCCACCATAAGGGACAACACGGATAGGAAGAGGGAGATGAGGCCAACTATTAACCTGTTAGGCAACTCATAAAGGAAATCGTTGACTGTGTACCGCGAGGTGAAGATAGACAAGAAAGAAAGGACGGTGGTGACGGACGACAGTAAGGCGAGAGCGTCCGAGACCGCGAAAAGAACAAAAGCGTTCTCGTCGGCGAAGGTTGGGAGGCCGCCGGCATCATTGCCGCCAGGCACAGTGATGGCGGCGGCAAATGCTACGGTGGCGATAAGGGATGCGGCCACCGTGCATGAGGTCGCCATGCTCATCATCCATTGTGTCTCGTTTGCTGCCAGCTCACGGTGCTGCTCGTTGAATATCGCCAGCGGAGTTTTGCCATCGGCATTCTTAGACTTCCGAGCGTGGGGTAGTACGAATTTTTCCACCTCCTTGGTTGGAATATATATCAAGGATTAAATTTTGTTTACATTTTTTTTTTTTTCTAAGAGTTCACGTTTTTTCTCCTTGGGTCGGTATCAGAGAGATTTTGGCTTATGGCTTAAGCTTCATGGAGGTTTTCTCTTTAAATCATCACCGATTCCTAAATAAATTCATGTTTTATCTTCATCTCATTATGTTATTTTCATTTTACTCTTAAAAAAAATATGCTAAAACAGGGCTTCTAGTCCGTACAATTTTCTTATAAAATAACTCGTCTTTTTATAATAATATAGATATGTTATTATATGTTGCACCATTTGAACATGAAATGCAATCATTTTCATTTCCCTCTACAATTCTCATAGATATCATAAAACCAATTCTTGAGCATTTTAACTCATTTTCCTAATTTTATAAGCTCATACCAAACCAAATGGCCTGTGAATACTGATATTTACCTTGTACCATTGTAGTTCACGCTGCATCTTAAGAAATGACCCCGTGCTCGTGTCCAGTCGATCTTGATGGGGTTTATGTGCCACAAGATGCAGAATATTGTTCCTCGCGTTATCCAAAAGCAGCGACAAACACATCTTGTACTGTCCGCTTTGCGCGTGGACAATCTTAAATATCTTCTCATGACGGTACATAACTGCCAGATGAAATATGGAGTGGTTCTCCTCATCCGCAAAGGTTATTGCATGAGGAAATGAGTCGAGAATCTCTTTAACAATCTCATGGATGCCGTTTTGCACGCCTATAAGGAAGGGGCTCGTCAGTATTGAGGAAGCTTTTGAGTTGTCCAAGCATTTGATTTCCGAGCACGCTCGTCTTACAATCTTGAGTGCTTGATGGTGCATGGCTTTAGTGTGACGAATGCGCTTTATAGGCACGACTGTAAGCAATTGCAAAGAAATACAACTGTTTTGAGTATAGTAGTTTACTGGACGAGAATGGTTGATTTGCATATTTCTTACATAATGTTTCAAGCACCTTCCATAGTATCACATATGGTTCCTGTAGAGCTGCAGATACATATGATGCAAGATTCAGAAGGTTAAATTAATTTGATATCAAACTGTTAAAAGTACTTATGTATATCAATATCTTCATCAACACGTCCACATGATAGCCCAGATAGGCAATTATACGATCTCTATATCTAACGTACCAAAATTATATTACTAGAAACCCCTTTATCTCGCACAAGGTATCCTAACACTAGAATCAATAATCAGAAAATAAAATAAAATAAAACAGAAGTTTGGAAACTTTGATAGAATGGAAGTAAAAACGGTACTTTCCTCTTGAAAACCGATTCCTGCACTGGCGATGCAACGTGAAAGGACGATAATCTAGTGACTTCGTCATGATTGCTAAACTCTCGGGCATCTCAATCAGCTTCTTTGGAACACCTAAATTTCAAACACGAGTGGCTAGTAGTAACAGTAATGCAGAATAGAAGAAATCTAGTAGTAACAGTAATGTGGAATGGAAAAAATTAAGGGGAAAAACAATGTTTGTATTCCCAATAGAAAGTCTATGTGATGCCTTTTGCAAATTACGGAGAAGCTATCGACCATTATTTTCTTGTTATGAGTACAGTACGCCTTGTAGATATTGCAATGAATAAAATTACAACATTCATCCAATACACTAGAATAGGAGTCTGAACTCTGTTTTATCTACCCTCCATAGAAGCAATTATCCAGATCACATCATTTTCGTTCGAAAAAAAATTCGATTTTCAAAATCAAAAACTCTAAAACTCACAGGAATAGACGAGCAGCTGCCAAATATTGAAGTCCATTCCACTCGGAAAAGCAGAAGGCTCCTGAGCCAGCAGCTCCAGGGGAGAGATGTCCTCATACTGCAATGCCAACTCTGGATTGTGTTCCAATAGATACAGTGCAAAATCTAAAAGTTTACATGTACAACAATTAATGAATATTTTAGAGAGATGCAATGTTACATTTTGGATATTTACAACTCATCGCCTATAGATTGTCCTTGCAATATCAAGGATATTGTGTTTCTGAAAGCTAATTGATCCCTCTTTGTGATTAATACTTATGTCTAATTAAACTATAAGCTCTGGGTAGTGACATATCTAGCTTTTAATTTCAATCAGCCCGTCAATAATCACAAAATCTTACACAGAGTTTAAATAAACATGAAGATTATTGGATGATCATGATAACTACCCTCAAGTGTTTGATGATTAAAAGGAGATTGACAAAAATAAATAAATAAATAAATAAAAACTGAGCAAAAATTCAGAAAAATTAGAAGGGAGTAATTACAAGATATTAATGCCAACTTCAGCCTGTTCAGCCAACTATCAACTGGGACAAAAAACATAGGATGACATATTTCATGGAACGATTTTGTCTCATAAAAAATTTATTCGCTCACCATATAATCCAGCGGTGACAGCAGAATGCACGAGCTGAGCGCCCGCAGAGCCTTTGAACAGATCCGAATAGTCATCTTCTTTCGCAACACTGCACAAATACAGAGTAATCTCTCGGTGGCCTCTCATGGCCGCCAAGTGTATCGGCAAACAGCCATCCACGTTCCACACATTTGGGAGGTCCCTATTTTTTTCCACAAACAAAGCAGCCGCCCGAGTGTCTCCCAGCACAGCCACCGCATGAAGGGCAGTATTGCCAAAATAGTCAGTAAGGGCCAAAGCCTCTGGCGGCATGAAACCGAGCAGCTTCCTTAAGAAGGGCAGCCCTTGCCTGGCCTTCACGGCCACAAGCAATGGAGTCTCAGCAAATGGGGTCAGCCTTGATGTGATTGCTGTAGGTTCTTGCCTTATGATCATTTCAACAGTCTCGTAATCTCCGTGGTTCAAGGCTCTGTACAGTGGCAAGGCCCAGCTCTCGGTACTGTCCTCAACTGTGAGTGCAAAAATGGAAAACAAACATCACCCAAGATCAATTTATGGGTTTTAATTTTTTAGTTTTCTAGAAACAGAGTTGGAAAGAAAAAGAAAAGTTCATTGGGGACTTTCATCGAACATGTTACCGTTAATGATGTAGTGGAACGGGTTGCTGTTCGCCAAGGTTGCCATTTTTGTTCTTGATGAATCCCAAGTGATCAAGGACAGAATACGAGCATGAAAATTACACAGGCGCACAAGCAGGCATTCATTTAAGCTTGTGATGATAATGTAGCAACGCATTCCTTTTGACCAATAACATACTATTTGTTTCAAAGTCTTGCTGAAGTCAACGGAACATATACTTCTCGGAAGCATCGAGTTTGATTAGTTTTGAAATATCTCCCAAAACCAAGATTTTGTTATAAAGTTAGACTAGTACAACTCCATATATACGTTCTNATATTTTTGTTTTGAAATTTAAAAATAAATCTGCACTAAAAAATAGAGAAAGAATGTCTATTGCACAAATGTTTGAATAAAAGAAATTAGAAAAAAATAAAATTTATATTTTTATTTTATTAGATTATATTAAATCTTGTATTTTTCATCTTTTGTATTTTAGGTCTTTAGAAGTTCTGAGTCTTATGTATTTGACATAGTATATATACCCTTTTTAGGGTTTGAGGAAATAACTTTTCCTCTTCCCGTTTTTCCCTTTTTTTCTCAGTGTGAAGAAAACTCTCAATCTTCATCTCTGTACAAGTTTTTCTCGATTCAATGAAATTTTGCTGTTGTTTATGATTTTATTATGGTATCAGATACCATACCTACTCGATCCGGTTGATTTTCCGCTGCTTATATCATTTTTTGTTGTTCGATCATCATCTCGATCGAACTCCGATTTTTTATTTCTCGCCAATTTCCTATTTTTTCTGTTCGATCTAGTTCAATTTGGTTCTTATCATCACCGATCTGTTATATTTTTTCCAGATTTGATCTGATTTGATATGATTTGTGCTACTCGATATGTTGTTCTGTTGATATGGCCGTTACGACTCATCCATCTGACGATCCGTCTTCTCCGTTTTATCTACATGCGAGCGACAATCTCGGTGTTGTCATCGTGGCTGACCTTTTCACCAGTGAGAATTATGCTATCTGGTATCGTGCTGTTCTTACGCCGTTGAGTGTGAAAAATAAAGTAGCCTTTGTCGATGGTTCTATGGTAACTCTTAACCCTACTACTCATCTTGTTGAGCATGTTTCCTGGGTTCGTGAAAATAATCTTGTCTTAACCTGGATTTCGAATTCGATTGCAAAGTATATTCGTCAGTCTTTTCTGTTTTTCTCAGATGGTCAAAGTGTTTGGGATGAAATTAAATTCAGATATGCTCGTAGTAGTGGACCTAGAGTTTTTTAACTAGAAAAGCCCCTAAGTTCAATGGATCAGGGTTCTCAAACTATCACTCAATACTATACTGCTTTTAAATCTCTTTGGGATGAATACATAACATACAGGCATGTGTTAAGTGTGTTTGTGGTGCAATGTCTCGTTGTTCTTGCAATGTCTTTGAATCTATGACTCTGGCTCAACAAAATGATTCGGTTATGAAATTTTTGGTTGGCTTAAATGACTCTTATTCTGCTCTCAGGAGTCACTTCTTGTTGTCCTCACCTCTACCTTCCTTATCTAAGGTTTAGTCTCTTTTGTTACTAGAAGAAAGCCAAAGAAACTTACAACACTCAAAACCTTTTGATTATGTTGCTATGTTGGCCAAGTCTACTTCAAAATACTTTAAAAATCCTGCACCCAAAGACAACAAAAGTTGTAAATGTGATCCTTGTGGTTACAATAACCCAACTAAAAGATGTTATCAAATCATTGGTTATCCTGCTAATTGGATTGGTCCTAAAGGTCTTAGAATACACCCTTCTCATCCTTCTGCAAGTTCAAATGCCAATGTTGTTCATACTTCTAATTCCAGTCCTCATAAGCAATCAACAAATCCATGACTGACAATTTATTTGCTGAGTTCATAGAATATAAGAAGTCAGTTGCTAACAAACAGAGAAAGGCTCATGCTGAGTCAACTCATATAGTTGCCACTGTTCACATAGAACAGCAAGGTATCACTACTTTATCTTGTCAGTCATCAAAAATTTTTATAAACATATTTGAATTCTTGATACTGGAGCAACAAACCACATGTCTTGTGATCCTACCCTTTATCCTCCTTTAAAAACTTCAGTTGCCATTAAACTTCCTAATGGACATAGTCCTTATGCATGTCATGTGGAACAGGTTAACCTGGACCTAATCTTGTGCTACATAATTTACTCTATGTTCCTACTTTCATTTTCAATCTTATTTCAGTTTCAAAGCTAACTTCATAAAATAATTGTTCTGTCAATTTTGCCTCTTCTTATTGTACTTTACAGGACCTGCAAACCAACATAAATGATTGGTTTTGCTGAGGCCAAGAATGGACTTTATCATTTGTCTTTTTCTCATTCTTATAATTATAATGTACATTGGGCTAATGTTGATTTAGAAAACCATGAGACTGCTATTCACGTAATAAACATTGATAAGTCTGTTTCTCTACTTTCTTCATCTAAACTTTGGCATAATAGGCTAGTGTTAGATATGCTGTAAAAGCTTGGCTTTTAGATATGAACAATACCATTTTGATCTAGCAAACGTGTTTTAGTCAAAGTATTTATGTTTGCAGTTTAAGAATTTATGCAATCATAACGCCATTATTTTACATTGTAGATAATATGGTTCGTCGTGTCGAACAGAAAGATCATATTATCGGTTCCTTGTAAAATATAAATTTAATGTTCACAGTTTAGACAGGCGGTGAAACCACTGTTTGGAAAAAGACTGGAGTGTAGTCTTAATTCAGTTGATCTTTGACTAATGGATTACATTAGTACTTATGATAAGTATTGAACTGACCGCGTGCATATTACATTATTTTCAACAAATATATATATTTTCATAATTGCATCTAAATATAAGAAAATAGTAAAAGTATGACATTTCATATTAAAATATATTTTTTAATTTAAAAAATATGACGAATCAGTCTATTTAACCGTCATCCCACATCTCAAATAATACATTTGGAAAAATTAGAGATTTAGTCTTGTAAGTGGACCCAAATTGAGGTTTAGTCCTCTCCGATGCCCACTTTTAGAAAACGTTCCCTAAGTGCCAAAAATCGTGAGAAATGTCCTCACACCGGCTATAGCAGCTTGCTGAGGTGGAATTTTTTTTTTAATTTTTCTTTTTTTTTTTTGCTGATGTGGCGAATTACAAAAAAATTGTAGAAAGGGAGACTCGAACCGGGATCTATGGCATCCAAAAGACAACATGCACCATTTCACCTAACACATATTTAGTTAAGTATTTAACTTACTTATATATATACCAAAAACGTTTTATCCCAAAAAAGGATATATATGTATATATATATATATAGAGTTAGGATCACGTGAGAATTGTAGATAGTGAAAGAAATAAGAATGATCATGAACCATTAGATTCATCATACTAATGGTCATGATGAAGTCAAAGATTAGTAATTTAAGTCAAACTCATTAAGGGTAATTTAGTCATTTAATGCTCATTAAGGATAATTTAGTCATTACAGATAATTTAGTCATTACAGATAATTACATCCCATCTCATATTGTGGACCCCACACATTAAAGGTAATTTAATAGAATCACGCACAAAACACACACTAGCCCACACACACAGTCACACACGCACTCAACACACACATACGCACACACAAGATGAGATCCCCTCCCCGGCTAAACTTCATCTTCAACATCACCACCGCTGAACTTCAGCTTCCACACTCCCGCCGCCGCCGGACTTTCTCACTAGACTTCCGCCGCCCGCTGCCATACACCAAGCCGATCCCGTTGCTAGATACCGACAGTACCTCCGCCATGTCCGCTTTCCTCGGTCATCGCCGGCAACCAGATTCTGTGGCCCCTGTCGGAATCCGCCCCGCTACCACCTATGCCTCGTCTTCTCCACATAGGCGGCCCCGTGCAAGTCGGATATTGAGCCGACGAAATAATCCCCAGAATTCATTGGCATCTGGGAATGAATACGCCGCCGTCGGACGGGAAATGTAACAGGACCTCAAGTCCGCCGTTGTCGCCGCCGCCGGACGATATTGAGTTGTTGAGTCGGAACATGGAATGAGTATTTGCTGAGAAATTCATACGGTGCCCGAGAATTCATATGGAAGGCTGAGAGGGTTATTGTTTCAGAACATCAAAATTGATTTGGGGAGTTTGTTTTAACAATTAGATAAACACTAGGGACTTATTTGCTATGTTTGAAAATTTTATAACAAAATAATATTTTAATATATTTCGATCGATACGGTTTTTTAAATACAAATACGACATCGAATCGAAATAGCCAAAATTTTAAAAGTAACAAACGGATGATCCAAAATATATAATTTGTACTAAAAAATTAGTTCGGTCGAATTTGATCGCTATAGTGCAATTTGTTAGTCACTAACGTGCAACTCGACTAACACTAACGTGCGCTTGAAGTGTAGTTATGTTTTTTAATTATTGTCCAAATCCGATATAAGATCAAAATAATTGATTTATTTGATCGGTTAACCGACTTAACCGAAACATTTTACAATTTAAATTGATTTATTTAGTAGTTTTATGTTTTTTAGTTAATATTTTATATTTTTTTAGCTGTAACGACATATATATAACAAATTAATATTTTCTTATATAATTTGGTCGATTCGATTATTTTAAAAAATAAAGTCAACCTTGAACTGAAATAACCACAATTTTAAAAGTAACAACAAATAATCAGACTAAAATATAAAACTGGAACAAAATAAATTAGTTGAGTTGGTTTTTTGATCGCTATAGTGCAAATGTTAATCATTAATGTGCAACTCATCTAACAGTAACGTGCACTCCAAGTGCAGTTATTTTTAATTGATTTGCCAGGTACCAAATTAAAAAGAGATAATCGGTTTATTTGATCGGTTAAATAAACTAACTTAAACAATCTATATTTTATATTATAAAAATATATTTAGTATTTTAATATTTTATCTTAATTTTGGTTGTAAATACCTAAAATATATATATTTAACAGATAATATTTTTTATATACTATTTGGTCATTTCGATTACTTTAAAAAATAAAATCGACCTTGAGCCGAAATAACTAAAATTTTAAAAGTAACAACAAATAATCGAACTAAAATATAAAATTCAAACACATGAATTTAGTTTGGTCGTTTTTTTTGCCGCTATAGTGTAATATGTCAATCACTAATGTGTAACCTATCTAACGTTAATGTGCAACCCATCTAACGTTAATGTGCAACTCATCTAACGTTAATATGCACTCTAAGTGAAATTATTTTTTAATGATTTGTCCCAAACCAGAGTAAAACCAAATTAACTGGTTTATTTGATCAGTTAGCTGAATTAACATAAATAGTCTAATAATTTATAATTTATATTATAAAAGTATATTTAGTATTTTAATATTTTTACGTAAAATTTTATATTATTTTTGTTGTAAATACCTAATATATATATATATATATATATTTAACAAAATAATATTTTATTTATATAGTTCGGTAGTTTCAAATATTTTAAACAACAACTAAACTAAAATTTTAAAAGTAAAAATAAATAATCGACCCAAAATATAAATTTCGAACATAAGACTGTGTATGACTGTTTCAGCAACTATTGTGCAATACAATGATTGCTAATGTGCACTACTTCTAACATTAATGTGCACTCAAATTGCAACTATTTTTTATAAAACTATATTTATTATTCTAATTTTTTTATTTAATATTTAATTTATTTTTAATTGAAAATATAATATATTTGTTGTATATTATAATTTGTAATTTAAATATCAAAATAATTTATTATTTATATTGTAAAATTATATTCAAAATTTTATGTGCTAATTTAATATTTTATAGTATTTTTTTTGGTTAAAAATACATAATATATGTGTATAACAATATATATAAAAAAATAAATCTTTTATAAATTATAGATTTGGTCCATGAACTCAATTGTAATTTAATTAAAATTATAAAATTTCAATTAGGTCCCTCAAACTTATCTAATTCTCAAAACACATTCAACCACAAATTGAACCCGCCGGCCATTTTTCAGAAATCAACCACCGCCACCATGCGCCTACAACATTCGCCGGATGTTGGCACAGGTCCAGCCGCCGTCGGGATGAGAGAAGAAGCAGTCGGAGAGGCCGATTTTGCTTTCAATTTTGACGGGGAGGAGATTCCATTGAACCGGTGCAGCGGCCGATCCAGGCACCGAGGCGACGCCGATGAAGGCGATGTAGATGTTGAAGGTCAATTTCGAGGCCGTCGGAGGATGGTGAACTCGGTGAGCGGCGCCGCGTGCCTCCTCTGGACAGTAACTCCGATGATGGATCGGTTGGAGAAGGGTCGGCGATTTCGGGCGGTGGAGGTCTGGTCAAGCGGTTGTGGAGGCGCGACGTTCCCTGAGATCGCGGCGGTGAAGGCGGCACTTGCAGGCGGCGGGGCGGCGGACTGTGACCGACGGGAGGAGTTGAGAACTGACGGAATGTGTGTGTTTGTGTCTGTGTAAGTGTGTGTGTGTGAGAGAGAGGGAGGGAAAGAGAGAGAGAGAGAGAGAATAGGCACGTGGGGGTGGGTGGGATCTGATGGGTGGATTTTATTGTTGGATGTAATTTTAAATGTCTAATTTGCCCTTAGTAAGTATAAATGTTTGGCTTTTTTTTAATCGTTGGATTATCCGATCGGACGGCTGCGATGCATTCTTATTTCTTTCACTGAGCACCATTCTCACTGGAGCGCTACCCTATATATATATATATATAAAGAGCCAACTTATTTAGCAAAAATAGTATCAAGAAAATTCAACCAGCATTTATTCTATTCTAATTTCGGCAGTTTTTTTGAATTAATTTTTAAAATTATTTTCAAAAAAATCGATCAGCTATATATGCAACCTAAATTCATGGGTTTCTTGGATTTAATTTAGGTAAATTTTGACTGTTGCTTACAATTTTGCAAAAGTCAAAATTTTTTCTCATTTTTTATTTAAAATAAAAAATTGATTACCATAAAATCGAAAATTTCGAATTAGGCAAAATACTGTCACATATATCTTTTCCTAATTGCAACAGATCAATTGTTTATTAAAAAAAATCAGACTGCACAGAAATCAGGTTAATTCAGGTAAAATTCGGCATGACAATTTTGTAAAAGTCAAAATTCTCTCATTTTTTATTAAAAAATTTGTTTACCATAAAATCGGGAATTTGAAATTAGGCAAAATACTATAACATGTATCTTTATTTAATTGCAACATATCATGTTTAAAAAAAATCAGATTGCATAGAAATCGGGCCCAATTTCAAATTGAAAATTAAAATTTAAAAATCTCTTATCAGTTTGCTACTTCTTTCTTTAGTTCGAATTTTTTTTAAACATAAAACGGAGTCAGATAATATTAATTTGATATTCAAAATGAAATCGGATTCGAACTTCCTACAAATTTGGGTTTTGTTTAATCCTCTAGAATACAAATTTGAAATTGATGGTATACAGTTGCACAATTTTTTCCATTCCTTAAATTAAGTAATTTATAATTTTATAATAATAACGCTGTAGATTATCGAGAAAGACATTTTACAATCTCCGTTATATTTGGCTATGCAGTCTTCCTAGAAGCAGTATAAATCATATAATATAAATCGTATAATATATATCCTGTTAAATAATTTAATTGATTTATTTAAACTTATCTAGAATCCTAATATAATTTGTGGTGATAGACGATGTGCCCTAAGACCAAACAATAGATGGTGGCCGGGAGCGGCCGCCTCCGGTCCATACATTCGATTAGGGGTATGAATCAGGATATGTATTAGGGGTATGAATGGTGTGTACAAGGATATGTTTAATAATATATAAGTTACATTTTATTTTATTCCAATACATGCATTTTACACTCTTCCAATCATCCAACTATCCGAATCTAAATGCTTACCATAATAAAACTAGCTTCTGCGTCGCACAGATACCGCACTACTTTGATAATATATGGTGATGGCAAATCCTAATTTGAATCTATGTACAAAAAACTGCGAAGTCTATAAGATAATTTTTCATTTCCCTTTCCCCTATTTTATTTATCCCTTATTTTGACTCTCCACAACCTCTCATGTCGTCCTAAATTTAGGCACTGCCATCTATAATAACTAACATGGTTGATCTTTACTCCTCATGTGCCAATGATCACGTCCCGCCTCATTTCATATTTACCCTTTCTCAACCCTGAGAATAAAACTAACACAATCCTAGAAAAAATATAAAAAAAAAACACTACCTGAAAAAACACAAATCAAAACACACACAACTATAATTTCTATAGTCAGCCTCCACACCAATCTTCCTCCCCTCCTTCTGTCTCTCTCCCTGTCCCTTTCCCGTTCCAGGGCCATTCTCTNCAGGTACCACCAAGCCCAGTACATTTTCCCCCCTCAGCCGGCCTGTGGGCCCCACCAGGGCTACCCCCCTCCCTACAACATTAATTACCCAAACTACCCAAATCCCTACCACCCTTACCCCAACACAGGCGGCGACTTCTACTATCCTCAGCAGCAGCAGCAGCATCAGCATTATAAGACGTTGGTTTCTGACGGCAGGGACAGTTCATCGTCTTCGTTCGGCCGTCTAATGCTCGTCCTCATGTCAGTCCTCGTGACCATCATGTGCTTGATGACCCTCGTCGTGTGGTTGTCCTTCGGGACATACGTCCCGGAATTCAACGTCGCCTCACTCAAAGTCTCCAACTTCACCGTCTCAAACTCGACCCTGACAGGCACATGGGACGTGGGCTTCTCGGTCACAAACGCCAACAAGGACCTCGCCATCAGCTTCGATCGAGTCATGTCCACCATTTTCTACAAGGAGGCTCTGCTCGGGATATCTGCAGTGAGGCCCTTCCATGTGGGACAGATGCAACACACGGAGTTTAACTTCAGTATGCCGGTCGAGCATAATATCGATGAGAAGAAGGTTCAGGGATGGGTGCTGCCGACCCTGGAGCAGGATCATGGTAATGGAATGGTGGTTTTTAGCCTCAGGCTCGCGCTCAAGGCGAATTTCACTGCGCAAAACATGATGTACAGAATGGAGAACATGAGGGTCATGTGCGAGAACATGCAGCTCATCTTCTCTGCGGCCACTGCCAATGGAACGTTGTCTCCAGGGATGAGAGCCACTTGCTTGATACGGGTTCACGACGGCCTCAAGGTATGTGCTTTTTCTGTGTGTGTTTTCATCGATTTCTTGATATGCTTAACGGCACAAACCTGCTTGTTTTCACCTTTTACTGTTCTTGTACAAATGTGCAAAAATTAGTTGGGAAAATAGAAAGATAGAGGTGCACTTTTCTAAAACAAAGACCAGATGTCGTAGTTAAGGGATTTGTAATTTCAGTGTAGTCTGGTTTTAAACTGTAACCAAAATGTCTAAAAATGTTGATGTGCAGTTATATTTGACCAACTGTTTTTTCTTTCATTTATAGGACTACTAAGCTCAAGGATCAGTAGAGGATATCCAACAGAAGGGGAATGGGGGCAAATCATACGAATCGAACGTATGCTAAAGTTTTTCTGTCATGTGAGTGCGTGGGTTTGCGGGTGTTGGCATATGTATACAATGGTCAAATACCTCCTGTCTTGTAAAGCATTAGACATTTTTCTCTCTTTATTTTCCTTTATTTATTTATTAATTCTTTTAAAAAACTTTTTTTTGGCTGCTCGCATTGATCAAGTATTCCAAAAAATATTATGATGGAACAAAAGGTCTTTCTCATCAATGTTACAGAAAAGTTTTCCACACTTGCCTCCAAAAACCAAGTTCTCACGTTACGTTAATTTAGAATGCTCACCAGGTCTTGTAAAGGCAGAAAATAGGATGCTTCGTGGTGCAGAGGTTTTCTGCAGGGGAATCCTACAATGGTCAGGTTAAATAACGATTTATTAACAGTCACGTTTTGTTTTTATTAGTTGTATGCTTCTTACGTTCTTTGGAATCAAAACTATTTCCTAATTTAATTTTCCAGAACAAAGCCGAACATACATATATGAATAAGAACTGACACATATATTATATATATTTCCTTATAGCATTCTTGAAGCTGTGTAAATCTTGCCTTCCCCGATGAAAATTTAAAGAGGACTTCGCTCAAAATTTAACCAACAGCAAACAGCTCTCCAATTTCTATTCAATCTCAACTTTTTGAAGAACTTAAATAGAGTTAACTGCAAACTCTAAATGGTTCCCCTGAGAAAATCTAAAAGTATATACTACATATAGATGTACGAAGTTTCGAACCATAAGGCTGGACAAATTAAGAGACCTTCACTACACTTTCTTGAAATATTTCACTTTTTCATACATCACACTTGCAAAGAACAGTTTCATATTCCTTTACATAAAAAGATCAAAAGATACAGGTAGCCATTTCTACTGAACTACAAACGCAGAAGTTCTACGATGTTAACCACTTATTGGAGTCCATTTATGCTATTTCCATTTCTGGTGCCATGCACCTTATGAAGCCAAAAGCTTTCGTTACAATATATGCTGAGAAATATATTCTCAGTAGTTCCAGTAATGAGGAAAGTAATGAGGCATGTAAAGCTCACCAGCAGGAACACTGACACCACACTCTTCTTGTCTTCTGTTGAGTAACATCCTGCGAGGAGGGAGTCGAACCTTGTGTGAATTGTTTACACCTGTCAGATAACAGACACAAGTTAACAGCTGCCTCGTAAGAAGTGAGACAGACAACAAATTCTAGAGAATAGGATGCTCAGCAAGTTCATCCCATGTTCTGATGTGCAGCATTATTTACTCGTGTAGTGGATTTAAAGAGTTCGAAGACAATAACTGAAGAAATGGCAACAAATGTATGACACACACACACACACACGCACACACAGAGAGAGGGAGAGGGAGAGATGGTTTGAAATTTGAAGTGCTGAAACACAGGCCACCCCAGTCTATGGACATTATGACTAGCTGGATAACATTTCCCTTTAATCCAGTCAAATGTTCGAATTCAGAAATATGATGATTAAACGACAAAGGCAGAAGCCGATGATCACTATTTAGGCACATCAGACATTTTCGACTATATGTTGTATTCCTAGAATAGAGTGAGTTCCCAAGTAACATCACACGGTTTTTCTCAGTCTAATAAGGATTCATATTCAGTGCCAATCCAATGCATACTCTGCATACTACAAAAATTTCAAAGACAGTCCATTCCCTTAAACACAGTTAAATCCTGATTATATATGGAAAAATCTAATCCCAATGTACAGTTTGCTAGTAGCACATTCAATCAAGGAACTTCTAATTCTAAAAAACCTTGTTAAGCTCTAATTATGATCAAGGTTTTCTTTCAAATATACTTCTAATATGTAAAACTAGATGAAATGGGGACTGTGATCAAGGGTTTCCTTTTTGCAACCTGTTGAGCAGTATGCTGGGCTGAATATGAAACAAGCCAATAAATGTTTACCACAAGGCACAGTTTGATGCACTTAAATAGTTTCAATGACAAAGTTACAACAATTTTATATTTTGTGAAACGATGGTGAAAATTTTTGCAATAGAAGAAACAATCAGCCCAATCTCTTATGAGCAATCAATTGTCCAGTGGCTTCTGAATCTAAAAGACTAAATCCAAAAGGCTGGTAGGAAAAGCAACACCAACACCGCATAAAGTCGAGAACAATTCATCTTTAAGAAAAATTGGTTTTGTACCGATTTAACGATTCTATTTTTTGTAAGTAGAAGACTTAGGAAATTCTCAAAACCTTTTTAAGGTGAATGAGAAATTAATATATGTTAATTAATTGAGTTTAAATAACTCAAAGATTGTAGGGTTCACAAACATTCTGTTTTGATAAATGTTTGGATAAATGTTTGGACAAACTAAACGAGCCATAATTATGCATTTGTCAAAGCTGAATCGCGAAAACAGGAAAAGGACAACACGCGCACCCACATGCAAATCACCACAAAAAAAAAATCCAGTTTTATCCTGGACCGGGTTCCGGCGATTAAGTTGACAAACCGGCAAGCACCCGGTCCAATTTCTCCGAGTTCCGCCGTCACATGGATTGCGAGGAACCTCGCCGGTGTACCCGTAACACTGTTGGATTGAATAGCTGCAAAAATCACCTCAAAAGGAAAGGGATTAAGCACACAGAAATAAAGACAGAACAACATTAACACGTAAGTTTGTTATTTTCTTCAAAATTCGCCGAGGATCTAAAATGTCCATGCATGCGCGCACCTTTAAGGTTGGGAGAGGTTCGCAGAAGCCAGAGTGGGCAAAGCTCTGAAAGCCCTCCACGCAAGTGGCCTTTGAGGAAGAACGGTTGGCGAAGGGAGTTGAATTTGAGCTTCGTTGATGGAGAAAAAATTGGAGGGAAGCCATAGCTCACCGTCTTCTAAGTTTTCAGCAGGAAAGTCGTCTGCCATTTTTTGCTCTGGGATGTTTTTTCCCTGTATGTTTTGGAGGGGCATACGGTAAGGCGGAATTGGGAAGGTCGAAGCAGGAATGGGGGAGAAAGGTTTATTTGGGTTTCCAAAATTGACGTTACGAGTTTTAATTTCTGGAATCTGAATCAAATATTTCACGAACAGATGATATTAATAGCAATCACTGAGAAAATCTGTGCTTGCAAATCAGATGATATTAATAGCAATGTGTCTAACATGGGACAATTTGGGGAATGGCTTAGAGCTTCTCCATCCTTCTTATTTAAACCTAAAACTATGGGTAGCATTAATCTAGGTAGCCAGTCTAGTGATAAGGAACCTTCTGTGACCCGAGTGCAAGTTAGGTCTCCTAGCATTTTGGAGGGTAGTGAAAGAGTTAGTAATTCTCCTGATCAGATTATTAAATCTCAGGGTGGGGAGGAGTAACTAACCAGAAGACCTTACTAACACTAAGGTGTCTGGTCAACAGTCCATTACCAGCTCGGCTGTGAAGGAACCTGTTATTGAGTGTCCCACTAACACTGACAAGCCTCTTACAGAGGATAACTTAGTGGATGTGGAGATTCAACCTTCATCTAAAGGGGAGAATATTGGGCAGAGGAAAAAAACCACTTTTACTAGAAGGCCTAGAATTAGTAAAGGGAATACCTCTGATAGTATGCATATTGATTCTTCAGAGAGAGTAGAGACATCTAAGGGGAATAAAGGGAAAGGGAAAAGGAGTAGTGAGACCCTGATCCTCTGAAAATTGATGAAGTAGGAGGTAAGGATAAAAAACTCTACAATTGTAGAATTGTAGAGGTTTGGGAGAGCCCTCTACAATTTTCCAATTCAAGGAGTCCCTTAGGACCCACCACCCAGATTTTGCTTTTCTGTCAGAAACAAAAAAAGAAACAAAAATTTGTAGAAACCATGTGCAAGAAGCTGAATCTTCAAGACAAATGGTTTTATGTTAATCTTGTAGTAGAAAAGGGGGTTTGTTTCTGACTTGGTCCCCTAATATTTCTTTTCTTGTTTTAGATACCCAGGACTTTTGTATAGAGGTTAAATTTAAGTTTAAGAATTTTCCTGGTTCCTTTTGGGCAGTATTTGTGTATGCTAGTACTGATTCAGATTTGAGAGCTAGGCAGTGGGAATTGCTTATTAGACATAGTCTCAGTTGGGGTGATCTCTGGTTTCTCTGTGGTGACTTTAATGACATTCTTAATCATTCTGAGAAAAGAGGTGGCCTCCAAAGAGATGAGTCTAGTTTTTCTCATTTCAGATCTTTTGTTAGGACCCTGAATGTGATGGAACCTTATTGTCTTGGACACCCTTTCACATGGGCCAACAATAGACAAAGAGATCTATTCATTGAGGAAAAATTGGATAGATTATTTTTTTCCCCTTCTTGGCTGTTTCATTTCCCAAATTCTCATGTTAAGCACCTTACTATGATATCTTCAGACCATTGCATGATGTTACTGGATTGTTCTCATGTTTCTGTGGGTTTTAAAAGGAGATTTGTTTTTTATGCTAACTGGATAAATGCAGAGGGTTACAATTAGGGTTGCAAACGAGTCGAGCCGAGTCGAGTATTGGCCTTATCGAGTAGGATTAAATTTTTTTTTAGCTGCTCGAGCTCGTCGAGCTCGATGTTTTAGGCTCGAGCTCGACTCGATAAAAAAATACAATAGCTCGAGCTCGACTCGAATTCAAAATGCTCGAGCTCGGTTTGAGTTCGGTTAGAAAATTTTCAAACAACTTTGTCAAACTATATATATAAGGGGTATTTGAGTAATTTACCATATATCTCAAGTCGCTCGCGAGCCGCTCGACAATGTAGAATATGAGCTCGAGCTCGACTCGAGTTCGGTCAAACTCGAGCTCGAGCCGAGCTTTGACTCGAGCTCTCGCGAGCCGCTCGACTCGTGTGCAGCCCTAGTTACAATGAAATGCTTCATAAAACATGGAATGATAATGTGCCTGGTCATGCTTTGTTTAGTATCCAGAATAGACTTAAGCATGTGAGAATGGGTCTTCTGAACTGGAATAAATCTAGAAATGTGAATGCTAGAATGGCTATAGATAAGTGCGAAGCCAAGCTGAATGTTCTCAGGGAATTGGGAAAGGATAGAGATTGGGATGAGTGGGTCACTTTTAAAAATGATTTGAATTTTGCTTATAAGTGTGAGGAAAGTTTTTGGAATCAAAACTCTAGGATTCAGTGGCTCAGGGAAGGTGATAATAATTCGAAGTTCTTTCATGCTAGTGTCAAGCAAAGAAGAATCACCAATAGTTTAGATGGTATTTTAAATCTGATGGGACTTACTGTGTGAACTCTCATGAAATTGTGGTTGAATTGTTGAATTATTTTGATCAGATTTTAAAATCCTCTAATCCTTTGGATCAAAATTGTGATTTACATGGGATCCCAAAAACAATCACTGATGAGATTAATGTTGACCTAGTGAAACAGGTTGAGGAAGATGAAATAGAAGCTGCTTTGTTTGAGATGGGTCAGGATAAAGCCCCTGGGGCTGATGGGTTTACAGCAGTTTTCTTTCAAAAATCCTGGCCTGTTATTAAACATCATGTTTGCCTTGCTGTGATTAATTTTTTTGATTGTGGTAGAATGCCTAGGGGTTTGAAGAAAAACCCCTAGGCAAAAACCCTATGAAGAAAAACCTTAATTCCTATGAAGAAAAACCCTTCCAGGGTAGCTGATTTTAGGCCTATTAGCATTTGCTCTGTGGTTTATAAGATTATTGCTAAAGTGATGGCAAATAGGCTTAAGCCAGTGTTTTCTTCTTGTATTTCTATTGCTCAATCTGCTTTTGTGCCTGGGAGGCAAATTTTGGATAATGTGATAATAGCAAATGAATGTATTCACTACTTAAACAGTAAAAGAAAAGGAAATCAGTGCTACATGGCTTTAAAACTTGATATGGCAAAGGCTTATGACAGAGTTGAATGGTCTTTCATTGCTAGAATATGTAGACAAATGGGTTTTTGTGATATCTTTGTCTCTTGGATCCTGGCATGTGTTTGTTCCACTTCTTATTCTTTCAATATGAATGGTGCCTACCTTGGCTTTATTCAACCTACTAGAGGTCTCAGACAAGGAGACCCTTTGTCTCCTTATTTGTTCATTCTCATCTGTG
Organism: Striga asiatica; assembly: GCA_008636005.1. NCBI lineage: Eukaryota > Viridiplantae > Streptophyta > Magnoliopsida > Lamiales > Orobanchaceae > Striga > Striga asiatica. The sequence goes on from BKCP01003335.1 coordinate 2,033,604, forward strand.
AAGCCTTTTGTAATCTTGTGAAACAGTCTTGCTTGGCTGATCAATTTATTGGTGTCAAAGTTAGCAGAAATGCTCCTACCATTTCCCATTTGCTATTTGCTAATGACTCCATCTTGTTTTGTAAAGCTAATATCCATCTTGCTCAGTTAATTGTCTCCATTCTCTCTTAGTATGGGCATGATTCTCGTCAACTTGTGAACTCTGAGAAATCATCTATCTTCTTCTCTAAAAATGCTCAGGAGGATCTCTGTAGTGAAACTTGTTCTACTCTGTCTGGCATCTCCAGGGTTACCTACTCTAAGTACTTGGGGTTGCCTCTAGGTATTGGTAGGTCTAAGAGAGATGTATTTTTGTATGTTAGTGAGTGTATTAGGAATAGAATTAGAAACTGGAAAAACAAATTTCTTAGTGAGGTTGGAAAGGAAGTGTTGATTAAATCTGTTCTTAATGCATTGCCTACATACATTATGTCTTGTTTTAGAATACCTGTGTCTGTCATCAAGATCATATGCAGAGAGGTGGCTTCTTTCTGGTGGGGTCAAACTGAGAGTGGTAGTGATAGGATACACTGGGCTGGGTAGGGGAGATTAACAAAAGAAAAAGAGATGGGAGGGTTGGGATTTAAGGATCTTGTGGCTTTCAATGAAGCCCTACTTGTCAAACAACTCTGGAGGTTTATTACTAAACCTAATTTGTTGGTAAGCCGGGTCATAAAGGGTAGATATTTTTGGAATCAACTGAGGAATGTTACTCCTAAATCCTCAGATTCTTGGCTCTGGAGAAGTTTATTTAGTGCTAGAAAATCTCTTGATCTTGGGGCTAGAATGAGAGTTGGAGATGGCAGCAACACCTTAGTATGGGATTCCCCTTGGATTCCTAGTTCTCCTCCATTTAAACCCATTTGTCATTTCAGTGTGGATAGGGAGAGGGTGAAAAGAGTGAGGGGTTTATTTAAACTTGAGTGTAGGGAATGGGATCAAGGCCTTGTTCTTCAAACTTTTGCACCTGAGGATGCCAACCACATTCTGAATATACCACTTCCAGAGGTTGGCACTCCAGACAGGTCAATTTGACACTGGGATCCTCAAGGGAAGTTCTCTATCAAAGGGGTGTATAAAACTATCATGCAGTTCAAAGAATCTTCTTAGGACAGAGCAAGCACAAGCAGGGATAGCAAGGAGTTGACTAAGATGTGGAAGATAACCTGGTCACTCCCTCTTAAGCCTAAGGTTAAAATCTTTTTGTGTAGATGTTGGCATGACTATGTCAGTTGCAAAACTCAACTGGCCAAGAGAGGTATGTTGCTTGATCTCATCCACTCTAACTGTGGTGATAGTAATGAGGACATGAACCATATTCTATTTAACTGCTCAAGAGCAAGAAGATGTTGGCAGTTGTGTGGACTTGACTGGGGTATGGAGAATAAAATGCTGGATTTTCAGAATTGGTGGTTCAAACTGTGTGTGGCAGGGAATTTTAAATTGAAAATGGATAGGTTATGCCTATCTGCTATGTTGATGTGGAACATGTGGAAAGCAAGGAATGAGTGGTTATACAAGGGGGATTGGATTCATGAGAAAAACCTTGTGGAGGAGGCCAGTTCAGAGTGGCTAGAGTAGCAAAACAGACCTGATGCACTACAATGGAAAGCTCTTAGAGGGTCAATAGGAGCATCTGTACAGCATGACAACTTTTTCAAGGAAGTAGGTAAGTCTTTGTTGACTGTTAGTGCTTCACTGTCTGCTGAGGGGTTATTTACTGCAGATTGCATTGTGGAAATTATTGGATGTAACCAAGAGCACTGGGAGACTAACTTAGAATGAACTCTGACTGAGATGGAGGGCATTGTTATGGCTCTGCTGTGGTATTTAAGGAAGGTAAAAAACATGCATATTTCAAACTTTACCTGCTTAATTCATATGGCAGAGCTGGTGGAGATTATAGAGAATCACCTCTTTCCAAGGGAGTTGAAGAATGTGGATCTTGTTGCACTCCATGAATTGTTGCTAGTTTGTAATGCTTCTGTTAGTAATGTTTTGTAATTTTTTGTTTGCTTCTTTGGGCATGTATGCCTTGTTAGGGTTGGATTTTATCTTTCCCATGCCACGGGAGTAGACTTTTAGCTCTTATTGGCTGTAATCATTTGATTACCGATGTACTTTGCTTTCGAGTTTTAATCTATGGAATTTGGTTATCGTTTGNAGACTCATAGCCCCCAAAATAAGAAAGAAAAAAATGTTTGTATCACAAGTCACAACAAACTACAATAGAACCATCTAACTCAGTTAGTTACAAATAACTAATAGAAAATGAGAAGGAAAAAAAAAAAAGAATACAAAACATTGAATTACACACTTTATGCCATAAAAAAAACACTCTAATCTCCAAACCACAACACACTGCTACTACTACTATTCACATGCCACTTTTGTATCAAAGTTATTTTGTGTTTGGAATGCACTGATGATGGTGAGTCTCTGAAGGGTTCAGCAATTTTACCAATTGAGATTTGGGATACAAAAAGATTCCTTTTATTAAATACTGGTTTGGCATAGTCCAATTGTTACAAAAATTTATTAATAGTCAACCGCTAGATGTTTAAGCGAGAGCGTCAATCTTGGACCGAACAATTAATCGCCCGATTTTGCGTCTAGAACTAGAATAAATTACCCTTGACTCCCTAACCTCTTTACCATTATCGATTCTTGTTCTTGGGTTGAAATATGAATTTGCATTATTTGAGATTTCCTAGATATATAAAAATCAAAACTAATCTTTGAATTAGAGTGTTTAAGATTTGTTTTTCTTTTGTGTTTGAATATACGTGCGAGATATTTCGGCTAACCTTCCTCGAGAGATCGACCCTGGAAATAAATCTTTCGATTCGGTACTCGATAAAAATAGCATAATTTGCCACAACAACATAAATTATATTAACTTGTCTTTATGACGAAATATTATATTGAATGAATTATTGTGGAAAAAGTTGAACCACATGGACTACTTACAAGCTATCTCTTATTTATATTATCCTACAATATATATTTTTAAAACGTGTAGAGCGTAATTAATAGGTTCGCAAGCATCGTATAATTACCTGATATTTGGCGAAAAATCATGTTAGGCATTCTCAAATACACGTGCTTGAATATTACCAACTATGCTTAAAATTACCGTAAATTACCTTCTTTTTTTTTTTCTTATATTACCATATATTATATTTATTTTCTTATTTAACTTATATAATAATTACTATAAATTTGTTATCTTCTTTAAAAAAAATTATAAATTTTTTATTTATAATTTATTTTCATAGATATACATCAAATTCAATAATTTCTAAAATTTTTCGATTTGAGACTCATATTTCATATATATTAAAAAGTAAAATTCTGCATATCTTTATAAACAGGATTTAATATTTATCATTCTAAATTGAAACATATCAAAATCAAATAAACCTATAATTCATTTTATATATAAAATAATAATAACTTGTTTATGTTAATATGCCATAGAATGATTAACGTCTAAATTAAGTGTGGATAGAAACTTAATAAAGAACAAATATTCTAAAATTATATGTCTCGAGTTAATTACAGATAGATTGAATATTTATCAGTTTAAAAAATATATTATATTATTTAATCTATATCTATATCTATATCGATATCGATATATATATAAAGAGGTTGTTGAAAAAATGCATTAATAAAAAGTTTGACAAAATAAATATATTGTTTGACTTACTATTAATGGAAAGTTTGAAAAAACACATGTGAATCTTTAGTAACAAAATTTAAATCCTATTTTTGTGGTAACAAATTTGGAGATTCTTATGGCAAAATTTGAATCCCATTCTTATGCAAAAAATGTGTTTCAATATTTATGAAAATAATTCCTAATATAAATAATTTGAAAACTGTACAAATTGGATACAAATTTAGGAAGCAAATAGTTGTATAATTGTTAATCAATTTTTCCAATCTTATTGAATAATTTTTTCTTTCAAAAAATTTGTGTAAATTGGATAAAGTCAAGTGCAATTTTTATTTTTAAATAAAATAGATATTTAGATGGGATGTACATCCAAAATTGTGTCCACATTTTTTGGTAACGAAAACGGTTCATCATTTATATTTAAAGTCACTTTATCCAATTATTTAGGAAAAATTGTGTGCAACTTTTTAAAATTTAAATGCATCGATTTTTTTTTATTATTATGTTTTTTCTTAAACATGTTCTATCGAGATTTTGATAAGTTTATATTATTATTTTTTTGTTAAGTTCATATAATTTTCTTTAGGAAAGAGACAATTGCATAAACATTAACAGTTTATTTCAATTTTTTATTAGAATTATTTTCAATTCAATTTATTTGGTACAAAAATCGGGGCAATGTTAGGAAAATTTGGTTTTTAAAAAAAATACGGATCAATTTGTTTGATAAAAAAATCGATTTATTGGTAGAAAAATAGGTTTCATTTCTAGGAGTAACTAATGATTCTTTTTAATTTTTCTTAATTGAAATTTAGAATTAGATTTAAAATAAATAATGGGTGAAAGTCCTTAAAAAATTTTACTTTTTTTTCTACTTTAATTTTGTTTAATAAATAAGATCCTTTAATTTTTTTTTAAATTGTTAATTAATAACTAATAATATGCAATTTTGGATAAATTCCAAAACACCAGTACTTTACGTACCAAAGAATCAAACCAATAATGTTATACATAAGAAAGTGTTTAATAACATACAAAGTTCATTTTCATGAAGTTTTTAATGGTATGAGACAATTTAAATACAAAATACATTTTGAAAAATATTATTTTGATACTTAAATATATAACGAAACATAAAACTAAAAGAAATAATTTGTAATCATCGTAAAGAACATAGAGAAATTCCTTATTGCTAAAAAAATTGAAGTAATGCATAAGTTGTTCTATTAGGGCTTAGTAATGTATAAGTTGTGAAATTAAAGTAAAGCATAAGTTAGTTCTGTTTGGTGCAAAATTTAAAGCGTGTAAAATTTGAAGGAACGTAATTAGAGATCTTTTATAAGGTTAAAAAAGGCAGAAATTGTGCCATTGTTTGGGCAAAGGCCAACTCTATATGCAAATCTTGTCCAAAAATATCTTTAGATAAAAAAGGTTTCTTACCAATTATATATTTCCTTCAATTTTTCGATAAGAAAGAAATCAATAAAACCGCACTAGCCAATTCTATATGCAAATCTTGTCCAAAAATATGAAGATAAAATTTTTTTACTAGTGAGCCAATTTATATATTTCCTTCAAATTTTCAATAAGAAAGGAACCAGTATAAATGGACTGAAGATAATTAGGACAAGTTACAGGTCCAAAATTGGGAACATAATATCACAAAAAATATACTGCGATAATTCATAATTAATGTCCAAAAATAAAAAAGGGGGCAAAAACCCCAAGCAATTTACAATTATGCCCTCATCTCCTAAAAAGCCAATCAATCAAACATTGGCGCAATTCACAAGTAGCAATGCCCCTACACATCTACAAAGCGAGGTATATAGTGAAATACTCAATAACCTACAAAGCCAGCGTAAAATAAAATAACTATACTAGAGGGTCTTATCGTGCGCCACGCCACACAAGATTTCTACCTCCGTTCACAAACATATCGTGAACCGTTAGGAAACCATTTCCAGGTGTATTTAATTTTTGTTTTTTCAAAACAAAAAAGAAAAGAAAAGAAAAGAAAAGAAAAAATCTACCGGATTCTTCCAGAGTTGAATCACCGCCATGGATATGACGGAGCGGCCTTGCCGAGCCGATTAATCGGCCCTAAACGCGAGATGATGCGCCCAGTAATTACAGCATCATTGACGCACGGATGGAACGACGTCGTGTTCCAGTTCGTCCCTGATTTCTCGCACTCCTCGCAGAAAACCCTTCTGTTCCCATTGTTTACCATCGTCACCGGCGGCAGAAACGGCGGGGGAGTAACCGGTCTCCAATCGCCGATTCCAGCAATCGAATTGACGCTTAGATTGGGCATCGGATTAATCTCATGACCCCGGCCGGCGATGAAACCCGGCGAATCCAAATTCCCCCTCCCCATCGCGATCTGATAATTCTCCCTCTGAATTTTCAGGTTATGCAGCCGGTCGTTCAAATCCGAGAGCTGCGACTGCGTAATCTGGTCATAGAACGGGGCCGGCTGGTTCCTCCGGAGCAGCACTAGATTTTCCGGCACCGGATGCATCTGCGGCGGCTGAGAAAATTCGTTGTCTGAGAAGAAACCGTGGAAATCGACGCCGCTCATCGTTCTTTCCCTGCGGCTCCTTGACTTGCGCGATCTCTTCAAGACGACGAGGAAACTGCAGTCCTTCTGGCGGCAGATCAACCCAAAGTTGACCTTCCCGGTGATCGGGATCCGGCGCCGGTCCTCAGAGAAAGGCGGCCTCTGGTTCCTCCCTCTGTAGACGAGGTAGATGGACATTTGGTTGGGCGATATCCCAATCTTCTGGCTGAGCATGTGCTGGAACGGCTTGTACTCGAGCGTGGGGTTGATTTTGACGTCGCCGATTTCTATCTCCCTCTCGCCGTCGAAGAACACTACAGGGAACGACGGCCCTCTGCCACCTTCCACCATGACGTCCGGCGATGCAAGAAAGAAAAAGAAAAGAAAAGGGGCAGAAAGAAAGAGAAGAGTTTGGTAATGAGTAACGGTGGCGCTTATGTATTGTGGAAGGGGGAAGGTTTTAGGGGATTAGAAGGGAATTAAAATATGGCGGTTTGGGTCTTTTGGGAATAAAATATAATGAAACGCATATTACGTGGGCTGGGGATAATTCGGCTTTCCACACACTACTTTTTTGGGCACAAACTTGCACTCCAAGGAAATATAAGCATTTGGTATACTAGCCCTTATTATTTATAGTTTATCATATTATATTTCTTTTCTTCATTGTACTGTTTTCCAAAAATTGGAAACAAAAGATAGGCTCGTTTATTAAATGAACACAAGTTCGAACATGATGAAAGACTCGACTCAAATGAGCTACCTAGATGGATTCATGGAGAAATCAAAAATAGAAAAAAAAAAAAAAATGATAGATATATATTATAAATTACATGAATAGCACAATAAATAATATTAAAATTTGAATGTTGAATTTGTAAAATAAAAATATCAATTATAAAACTTTCTAGTCGTGTTTTATATGGAGATGATCCTCCTTTAACAAAAACTTGTGATGACAAATATTTTTTTTATTAATTTATTATTTTTGTGTAAAAGTAAAAAGATATTTTTTGTGCACATGAGTTTTAATATGAAAAATAACATAACTTATTAAAAAAACTCCTTTAAGACGGTCAAATAGTCTCATCATTCTTTTCACATGGCATTTTCTTAATATATAATTTTATAATGTGCTAAGTCTAAGTGGATGTTTATGTTTCGTAATCTTATGTGGCAGAATATAATATTTTGTAATATTGTTCAGATAAAAGTGACTAATTTTGTATGCCAAATAATGTAGGCTTGGATTATCATTAATACATTTATTTAATATATTTAAATTATTTTATATAAATTCATTTATTCTCTTCTTAATGTGCATATTATCTCACTTTTCAAATTTGTCTCCTGTCCATATTATCATCTTATGTATGTTGAATAAAATATTACAAATAAAATAAATATGCTGTATGAAAATTACATTTCAGAATTTAAAATAATATTGTAAATTCACTTAGTTATTCAGTATAAATTTCTTTCTTCAACCACAATAAATTTCTTCGATTACATTTCAGTATAAATTTCTTTCTTCAACTACATTTCAGAATCTAAACCATTTTTAGCTTTCTTTTTGTGTTGTATACTTAGTTATTTTATCAAACACTCGTACAATACACGATCGTTTATTTTATCAAACACTCGTACAATACACGATCGTTTAATGTTCATACTAGTGTCATTTAATGTTCATATGTCATTTCTCTAAATATGTCATCAAAAAAAAAAATGTGATTTAGAAAATTTCACCTCAAATATCATTTATTTAAAAATTTAGTGAATCATTAAACTAAATTAAAAATTCATAATTGCAATTACATATTAAATAACCTAATGGAAGTCTAGCACAATCAAATTATACAAAATCAATACATAAAGTAATTGATATATTTCATATATGACCTAATATAAATAATATGAACGTATTTTTTGTAGTCCCGTTCGAATAATAAAAGTCGGCCAAAAAACGCGCCTCGTCGTCGGACATTAATTTTCGCATCGAAAATTGTCTGGTTTAAGAAAACTTACGATTTTTTGAGGTTTTTGAAATCAAGAAAGGGCGGTACGTAATGATAGGAGAGGCGGTGTTTAGTGACACCCTAAAAAATTTGTTATACTGCAATCAGATTTCCTTTTCTGGATACTATAATAGACTTAAGGTTGTCCAAAACTAATTACAAGGGAAATTGCGTGGGAAAACTTGTCTTTGCAATTTTAGTGAAATTTTCAAGAAGACAACGACTGCGAACTAGCACTTGGATAGCGCGGATGTATATTTTTGTTTTTCACTTTTTCTTGTCTAAGTCATTTATTATTATTTTCCTTTTTTCTTTTCTTATTATTTTAGGGGGATCTACTAAAAATCATTTACTTACTTTTTATTAAATTCACTACTGAAATTATTTTCACTAATGGTTTGACTTTACAAGATCAATATGCGGTTCCTTTAACGAGTTGCGGAGCATGTGTAGAGGAAAAAACAAATTTATACATACGAAGTCATGTTATAAAAATACATATTTTAATGGAAATAAAATTATAATAGTTTAAACTAAAAAATACACTTTTGTTCAACACATATAGAGGCGAGAACACTGCACACCAACTCCGTACCAACTCACTCCATGAATTTTATTCATATTTAGTTGCTTGGAGAGTTTTTGTAAGACTTCAAACTTCCTAAAAAGTCTAGAAGAAAATAAAATAGGCAACTCTGAACAATACTATGTAAACGACCCAAGGAATTTAAGGGCCAAAAATAAAGTTTTGGATAAATTATTTTCTAATTAGACATAAAACTGTTAAAACGGGACGACAAGAATGGCCAGCCTATAGCCCACTAAAGACCGCTATCAGCGAGGTGCGGCGGGCGTAAAAAACACAGGCCCAATCCATCCTTGCCTCAGCTGCGGGTTTGGCAGGCCAAGCCCGTCATTTTTTTTAAATGTTTTCTGCTTAGACATAGAAATGTCAAAAAGGAAGGGCAAGACGTGAAGGTCTGTAGTCGTCAAAGCCCAGCTATTGGCGGAGCGGGCCAGGCCTAAGAAATGCAAGTCCAACTTGGGCCCGCCTCAGACCGCGGTTTTGTTGGGCCAGGCCTGCCAACTTTTTATTTAGAAGAATTTACATCTCATACTACCAAATTTGTTTTATATTACATATTTACATCTAATTAATATTTATTTCTAAAAATACAAAATCACCCAATATATTTGCACATATACCTTCATCCTTATCCAAATAACAACCATATTCCAAACCCTAGGTAATAAATATCGACAGCTATCAACACGCTCCAACATATTCTGAAAATTTTCCAAATAAATTAGATGAATTCATATCATAGATCCAGTTCCAATGTGCAATATGGACTTCGACTCAAAAATTTTTTCAAGTCAAAATTTTCTCTCTGAAACTTTATCCCCACATCGTTAAAACAGTAAACCCTCTTTCCTTTGACCGCAGCTGCACCACTCCACCGACGAGGCTCTGCTTCCTTGGCTCCGACTGGCACTATGGTTGCTGGGATTTCGGACGGTGTGAAGGCCGGGCTTGGTGGCGGGCTCCGATTGCCGCCCTCGTGGTGGTCGGGGCTTATTTTGCAGCTTGCGCTTTCCCCTGCTCCTATCTTGTGGTGGGTCTGGACGGATAAGTTTTTCGGTTGGGGTGGCCCTTGGTCCCGGTAGGGTGCTTGATATGGTTGCGCCAGTCCAAGCACAACAAGAAACATGTTATTAATTTTTCATCATTTTATCGTTTCTATGTAATTGGAACTTTGCAGTTTTGTATGGTTTATATTCAGTATATTTCGGTATATTTTCATCCCCCCTCATATTTTATCGTTTTTGTATCGTTCCCACTGTTATGTATGGTTTATATTCAGTATATTTTTGGTATATGTATGGTTTATATTTAGTAAAATCATGAAAAATATATACAATACATATACCATCATTACGGTTTGTGTTGTAAGTATATATATACTGACATTATATTTTATATATTCTTTTTTTTTTTTTGCCAGAACGATAGGGATCATATATTAAAACCAAGAGAACAAAGTTCTAATTACAAACTTGGGAAAATCCCAACTGATAAAAATAAAACTGAGAGATGCTATAAAAAGCACCTAGAGCCTCAAGACACAAACAAACAACCAAAAAGAGAAAATACAGCCTGAACTCATAATCCTACCCACTGCAATCAAGCCTAGCTAGGATACATGAAGTTCACCAAACAGAAACAGAAAAAAAGAAAAGGAACAACAGCAATACAAAACTAAAAAATCCTAACCAACTGAGGAGAAAGCAATCCAGTCTCGAAGAGCAGCTCTAATGACAATGTGCTCTGGCATGAGGGAATGTTGGAACACCCAAAGATTTCTGGACCTCCATAGCCACCATAGCAAGTAGGTTGACAGTTGGATTCGATCTTCAACCACTTCAGTCTTCTTGATCTTACAAAGCTGTTGCCACCAATCTGAAAATGAGCCTGTTAGGTGTTGAAGTCCATCCCACTGCACAGGTGCAAGCTCCCACATCCTGGTTGCTCTTGGGCAAGAGAAGAGTATATGTTCTAAGGTCTCAGGGTGATTGCCACAGATAGAACACATAATGCTCACATCCATTCCCTTCTTCATTAGATTGAAAGCTACAGGTAAGGTATCAGTGAGGCACTTCCAAAGGAAGTGTTTCAGTTTGCCCTCAATTTTCAATTTCCAGCATTTGGAGATGGCTCTGTAAAGGGGCTCTGAAGTTGTGCTGGATTGAGGAATGTCCATTTTCAGAAGCTTGCATTTGGCCAGAAATTTGTAGGTGCTAGACACAGTGAAGTGTCCTTTGGAGTCAGGGCCCCAATACAATCTGTCAGGTCTGCCTGGATTTAAAGTCTTTATTCTGAGAATGGCTTCACTGTCTGAAGCAGCAAACACCTGTCTGACCAGCCATTCATGCCACAGGCCATCAGGTTGGAGAAGATCTTTGACCCATACTAGATGCCCTCTTGCAATGTCTATCAGAGTGGGGTGAGGTTTGTTCAGGTTAGGTACCCAGTTGGGATCAGATATTCTTGTAGAGAGGCCATTTCTTATTTCAGTTCTGACACAGGTTTTGAAAAGAGGCAGCACATCGAGCCAGCAATTCCACATCCAAGAGCCTTTCTGTGATTTTTCAGCATTCATCAATGAGCCATTTGGAAAGTATCTATCTTTGAGGATTTGGCTTACCAACAGGTTAGGGTTGGTAGCCACTCTCCAAAGCTGTCTGCAAATCAAGGCCTTGTTGAACAATTTGATGTCATGAAAGCCCAAGCCACCTGCTATCTTAGGTAGTGTGACCTTGTCCCATTTTTTCCAGTGCAAAATAGATTTCTGTTGATCCCCTGACTTCCACCAAAATTGAGCACACAATTTGGAAATTTCACTGCACACTGAGACTGGAAGTTTAAAACATGACATGGAAAAGATTGGGAGAGCCTGAAGAACTGATTTCATTAGCACTTCTTTTCCTGCAACTGAAAGGAGCTTGGACTTCCAATTTTGCAACTTGTTTCTGATGGCTGTGATGATATATTCAAAGACTTCTTTTTTTGTCCTTCCTATTCCCAATGGCAAGCCTAAGTACCTGGTTGATCTATGAGAGACAATGCCTTGAAGTTCCCTGCAGATGGAGTCTCTGAGCTGCTGTGGAGTATTTCTGCTGAAGAAGATGGCAGATTTATCAAGATTTACCCTTTGCCCTGTAAATAGTCTATATTTTTCCAGAATAAGCATAAGCTGCTGAGCTTGATCCACTCCAGCCTTCAGAAAGAACAGAGAGTCATCTGCAAAAAGCAAGTGAGAGAGGGCTGGTCCATTCCTGGAAAGTTTAAGACCTTGTAGGAGGCTCTGATCTTATGCATTGTTCACCAAAGCTGTGAGCAGCTCAGCCACAATTATGAAGAGATAGGGGGATAAAGGATCCCCCTGTCTGATACCTCGAGTAGGAGAAATGAAGCCACTGATTGTACCATTCACTTTGAAAGAAATAGTAGAAGAGGTTATGCAAATCATGATAAGCCTGACAAAAGTTGGACTAAACCCCATTTTCAGCATAATTCTGTGCAAACAATTCCACTCTACTCGGTCGAAGGCTTTCATGAGATCTAGTTTTAAAGCCATAAAGTAATTCTTGCCAGTAGTATGCCTGTTTAGGAAGTGAAAAGCCTCCTGAGCTATGATGACATTATCAGTAAGCTGCCTTCCCTTGATAAATGCAGATTGTTGAATGCTAATGCAGCTATCTAAGCATGCCATCAATCTCTGAGCAAGAACTTTTGAAAGAGTTTTATATATGACACAGCACAGGCTAATTGGTCTGAAATTACCCAAGGAGTCAGGATTTGGTACCTTTGGAATTAATGAGAGGATTGTGTGGTTCCAGTACCTCAGAAGGAGCCCAGAATGAAAGAAACTTTTGAAAGCTTCCATAACATCAGATTTGATTAAGGTCCAGAAATGCTGGTAGAAAAGAGCACTCATGCCATCTTCACCTGGTGACTTATCAGGACTGAGAGAGAAAAGAGCTGCTTTGACTTCCTCTTCTATGATAGGTTTTAACAGGGATTGGTTCATTTCAGGAGATATGGTCTGAGGGATGAGGTGGAGAATAGATTCTCCATCCCAATTGCTTTCTGATGTAAAGAGTGTTGAGTAGAAGTCAGAAATGTGAAGTTCAATGTCTCTTTGGGAGGTGAGTTCAATGCCTCTGGGAGTGATGAGTCTGGATATTGCATTTAATTTCCTCTTCTGCTGTGTGTAGGCATGGAAAAACTTTGTATTACCATCTCCTTCCTTCAACCACCTTAGTCTGGATTTCTGTTGCCAGTGAAGCTCTTCAAAAGAGTGAGCTTTATTAAGGGCTGCCCTTGTCTGATCCCATTCCTTCCTAATCATCTGGCTTGTGATCTCGCAGTTGTTCTAACTTGTGAGTAAGAGCATCAATGTCCAGTTGGTTCTTGGTTCTGAATTTAGAGCTCCATATAAGAAGAGCTATTCTGGTAAGCTTCACCTTTTCCTTAAGCTGATAGAAAGGGGTTCCTTCTGTCTGAGTTGACCAAGCTGTTTCCACTGTTTGTTTCAACNTGAAAAAAAAAAACTACTTTAATTATATATACTATGCTGTAAATTTAATTGTACGACACTAATTAAAATTGTTCTATTAAGATTCAAGAGTCCACAAGGCCAGAAAACTTCAACAAAATGCCAAAAAAATGAAATTCTCAAGCGGTGGGGTGGTCGGCCGCCAGGGAGTGGGCTGGGGTTGTGGGTTTTGACTCTAGTTAGGCCGGGTGTAGCAGTTTCTAGAGTTGAAATTCGGCTGTGGTCTGATCTTTTGGGTGGTCGATCGTGTGTTACCGTTGAGGTTCGTTTGGGGGAAGGGCTATTTTCGTTGTTTTTGTGTATTTTGGGTTTGTGTGCTTATGCTTTTATGTTTCTTTGTGTTTTTTTTTTCTTTCGTTTGTTTTATTATCCCTTTAAGATCTAGATTCTCTTGATTATGGTGGTTACGTTGTGCTCCCTTGGGATGTCCTCTCACTAGATTCAACATTTGGCTGTCTCCTAGTTGTAATTATGTGTGCTATTTATAAAATTCATAGTTGTAATTATGTGTGCTACCGACCAGATTACTTCTTTGACTGAAAAATTAATTACCCTTGACATTGTTTACGTCTTGGTCAAAGTCATGTAATGTGTTCCTCAATATTTTTTAGTCAATTATTATAACATCCCAAGATTTATTAAAATTCATGCAAAATACACACATTCAAATGGGCTGTTCAATTGATCACCCGACTCAACTGAAACCCAACCGTAACAAAGACAGTCTTTCAAGAGACAGTCTTTCAAGAGAATAAATGGTTAATCAGATCTTCGGCTGAAGTATTTAAATTGATAACAATGCGAAAAACTTTTAGTTATCTAATTATGTTTCAGGTACATACACCCTTGAAACTGTAAATCTCTGAACAAAGAGACTGATATGAATATGTAACTTTGAGGTTTGAACTGGCTCTAGTCTGTATCAGCTGTAGTGTAGACCAAGAAAGAGCTTGTCCTCGTATAACTAGAAATCAAAGCCTTTCCTAGAGAGGTGGGTTGAGAAAATGCTACCTCCATGTGGTCGAGAATCAAGCCTTTGCAGAAACTCTTCCTGTAAACAAAGAGGATGCAGCAGATAAAGTCATAGTTCTCAATAATCAAGGAAAACAGAAAGAAAGTGCAGTTTCAAGTGAAAATAAGTAAGCCCTTCAATCCAAAAACATGTAAAAACAGTAATCTTATACAACTTGTTTTCACAATGGAACTTTCAGAAGAAAATTTTCCCCTTTCCTTGAAATAAGATATTACAAACCACCCCCAAGGTTTAGATTAATGCCGAAAAAAATCCACATTATTTTTCAAGAACTGAACTTCAGCATCATCATTTTTCTGTTTAGCAAGAAATCCCTACCTGAAAGATGTTATTCTAACATGTTTAAAGAGATAAAATACTCGAAGGCAATTCAATTTTTTTGATTTTGCATACCTAATTACCTATACGTATACCTTTTAGTCATTCGCACAAACAGATACTTATTAGAAGCCACACAATGAACATTACCGTGCAGCATCAAGTAGATTACTGGCTATGTGCTTCCTCCTATTACAGGGAGTGACCCAAATGGCTCTAATGCCGCAAATGGCTGGCACAGCCTCATCCTCGCGTAATATCATGCCATCAAAGCTTCCTTCTTCTGGAATTCTTTCAATAGAATCTCTTTTTACGATTTCCCTCTGAAGATTAACACTGCCAAATTGAAGAGCTGTTGAACTTTTCCTTTCTCTCTTTGCAGACACAGTTCTGTCTTCACCCTTTGAACTGGAGACAATCCTGTAGGCCTTTTTTATTGGCTCAGTTACTAGGCACCCAGTTACCCGTTGTGATGAAATGAATAAATATACCTGCTATCGTGTGATATGCATGTAAGTTTATCTAAAATATGAGGCTTCTACCTACTTAAGATTAATAAACTTTTGATATTGGGCTTTAGAAAATAAACTACCCTGAGACCTGAGATTTAGCAAGAAAAAAAAAACTTGGCTGTCATTCAAAATCACTAATTTCACTTAAAAGTGCAACAGTCTAAAACACACATATGGACCTTGAGCTCCCATGAGGATGTAATTTGTAAAAGGGGAACAAAATGTCAAGAACACACACACACACACACACATGCAGTTCCGAAAGAAACTATGTTGCATGTAACTAGAATATGATAGAGAACTGTGTAAAGCATGATAGAACATTTATGAACTTTCAATTATTGAACAAAAGGAAAAGGATAAAACGTAAATGCTCAAGCAATAAATGGTTGTACATAAAATTTGGTGCCTAAAAAATTCAGAAATTGAGTGGTCCTAACTTTGACTACCTTACAGTGCTTATCCATTATCCACCCTTCCCCAAGCTCCATTTCCATCATTTGCACAACCTCCTGAACCTGCAATATTTGCTAGATGTCCCATTAGTAACACTCCAAATTAGAGTAACTGAACCAAATTTGACTGCCAAAGCAAAAATTTCTTTACTATCCATTACCTTATTTTGCTGAGAAGGAGGATCACCTTCTTGCACCAAAATAATGCGTCCCTTCTCAGGCGCATCTATAATCCTCTCACTACGCCAGCCCTGAGAATTGAATGATTATACAATTTACAAAATCAGAACAAGCCCCAAGTATAAAACAGGAAGCACTTAAAACTGCTCCAGTACCTTAAAAGGCACCCCATGTGTGTAATTCCTGTGAAATGTCTTGTGAGCTTTTTCATCACCTTCAACCCCTGGAGCATACTTGTAGCTGCAAGTTGTACACGTGCGCCATAGAAAATTAGATTGACCGACCTCCAGATGCAACTGTGCATAATTTCTCTTCTTATTTAGATTTTTGCTACACTTGGCATGCTCCCATTTGACTAATTTGTCCTCACAATCACTTTTCTCCAATGCTTGGCTACTCGATCCACTTTTGACCTCACTAGAATAGAAGCAAAACAAACTCTCAACATCAAGGAAAATATACACAGTGGATGAAAATTACTGGATTGCAGCGCAGTCCTAGTTTATGCATATAATCTCCATACATGCCAAGAGCTACAAATTGAAAGCAAATAATCACCAACCCATAATTTCTTTTTTTTTATAAAGAAGTACATTAAACACGATTGACGAACTTAAGAAGTGTCAAATGAGCAAGAACTAGTGAGCATACAACTTCAATTTCTACTCAAATACAGTATTGCGCTGATAAAATCGTGTTATGCAAACAGGATATATAACGTGATGATGAATCAATGCATCTCAAGCACATCCAATTGAAGAATTGAATGATATATGAGCACATACCCTAGCTGTTCAGCCGTTTGGCGCTTGTAGGTGACGGTGATTTCCGGCATTGGCGATGAGTCTTGAGGAAGTGCGGCCCACAAATCGCGGGATGGAGAAGGAGATGGCTTGAAGAAGGTATTGATCTTCGGCTGCATCGGCTTTGGATTCTGACTCCGATTAGCTTGTGTTCCTCGATGATTAACTTTGGGAAATGGTAACAGCGAAAGATGTGAATATTTTTGGTTTGGCGCCATGATAAAAATTAGACTTGTTCAAGAATCCCGCGTTTGCTTCGTTTGATTCAGTTCAGGATGTAGGATAATTGGTCAGTCCTCACACAGTTTTGAGTCTATTTTAAAACTCATTGACTATCATATTTGTTTTCGATTTTGCATATATCTATATATATATAATTACTAGCTAATAGCATTTAATAAAACCTATTTAATTTTACCTATGTGGCAATTTAACAATTTTCCCTCCAAAAACCGTTACATTTTGATGTATTTAATCTTTCATTTAATCATTAAATAGTTAATACTCATCACTTCAAAATTACAAAAATCATTTTAAACTTTTGATTAATGACAGTTGACCATATAATGTGTTGACCGTATAATGTAATTAGATGTTATTATTGTTGTTACATTTAATTTTTTTTTTGAAAATAAAAAATATATTTGAAATTCCTAAATAAATAATAAATAATTCACAAATAAAAGACGTACCAAAATATACATTACATTCAATCAGATAAATGCAATTTAAAAAAAATATATTCCAACTCTTTTAATTGTAAATTTTGTCTGCAAAAAAGTGAAATAAAAATAATTAATCATTATATGCATACAGACTCACAATAATTTATTTATATTTGTGCAAATGCACAGGTTGAATACTAGTTATACATCAAATGGATCATATTTTGAAAATTTTAATTCGATATTGAATATATATGAAATAAAATAATAATTATATTAATCTTTATAATTAAGGTTGACGTATCATAAGCGTACTATTAGAAAAATAAGAGATAAAAACTCTCAATAACGGATCTGTTCCTCTACCCACGGTGGGCAGGGAATTAATATGCCCACCGCTTATGTGGCATGTACACATTGGGCATATTAATTCTCTCCCACTGCTTATGCCCAATGTGTACATGCCACATAAGCAGTGAACATACTCCCTCCGTTTCTTATTACATGTCGTTTTCATTTAAAACTTCTAAATTACGATTTTAATGGGTTGTGTAATAATTTTATTTTTTAATCTTATTAAATTTAGTTTTTGAATTATTAATGAGTGGTTTTTAAAGATAATGATAAGAGATAAAGTTTGTTAAAGAGAATAAAGATGTAAGAATGAATATAATATTTCCAACGACAATTAATTTGCAACAAAGTTGACACCCTACAACGACATTTAAAACGAAACAGAGGGAGTATTAATTCTCTGTCCACCGTGGGTAGGGGAGCAGATCCGCTCTCAAGAATATTCTTATTTCATAAAACTTGATCAACCCTCCACAATGAATAAAAAGTCAATTAATAGAATCTCATAAAGTCCTAATTAGTTAATTTACCGAACAAGAAAAAAAGAGTAGGTAAATAAATAAATATTCATCTGCCAAACTAAAATATGCAACCAATAATTGTAACAATAAAGAGGAAAACAAATAATTATATTAAGGACGCCAGACGATCATGCGTCTCCAAGAAGGCGAGCGCAATCTCATCTCCATCATTCTCCTCCGGTTGAGAAGGATCGCCCTCGATTCGGCTCAATCTCGTCTTCATCGGAGTTCTCACCGTGGAACGGCACCAGATGCTTGACATTGAACACGTCCGAAGTGCGAATGTGCGAAGGAAGACGTAGGCGATAAGCATTCGGATTGATCTTCTCCACAATCTCGACCAGGCCTCTCTTCCTAGCTGACAACTTATTATACTCGTGGGCAGAAAATCGATCCTTCTTCAACATAGCCCAAACATAGTCACGCACCTCAAACTCCACATGGCGTCGACGAGCATCTGCATGACGCTTATACGCAACAGTTGCCTCCTCCAAATTAGCATGAGCATTCGCATGTGTCTGCTACAAGTCCATCATAAAATCCTCGGCTCAATCCACCAAATCCGCGGGACCACGCGATTGCACCGTATAGACCACCTTAAATGGATAAAAGCGTGTAGCACGACTAACTGTATAATTATGGGCGAACTCGGCCTGACTAAGCCTCTGATCCCAACACCACAATATCTCACCCACCAAACAACGCAGCAAATTCCCAAATGAACCATTAACGACCTCCGTAAGAACATCCATCTGCGGGTGATAGGAACTACTAAAATCCACCGCGTATTAGCTTCGCACCACAAACTATGCCAAAAGAAGCTGAGGAACTGAGTATCACAAAATCTATACTGATTGCACACCATGGCTGTGACGGGATAGGCAAAGGGCGATAAAGACCGACGTTAGACCCAACGCCCTTAAACACCTAACAGAGCCGATAGCGCTTCACAAAGTGCGACACATCATGCTACAAAGACAGACAAAAAAATTGCGCTAGACTAACTCAATGGAACGATCTCGACCCACGTGACCCGCGCTATGAAGGTCGACAACCAACTTCAGATAGAGATTGCAATCCGGTAGATAGAGTCGTATGCCCTGAAAAACAAACCCATCAGATACCATGTTGTCCTCAAAAGGACCAGAAGCAAGACACACCAAGATCGGCCCCAAAAAGGTATCAGTCGCATAAAGCTCAGGCAACAAGTAAAAGACCAAAATCAAAACTTGAAAATTCGTCAACATTAGGGAACGTCGACTCAACGCATACGCAACGCATTAGACACCCCCGAGCGATGGTGCTGAAAATGAGACGGGTCGCGCATCCTGGATCAAGACAACCCTAATCCCAACCTTCGAGGCGTCGCAAGAGAGCTTGAAAGGGCGCTAAAAATCAGGCAAGACCAAGATGGGGGCAAACGTCAACTTTCTCTTGATAAGAGAAAAGCATCCACAGCCTGTGGTGTCCAAACAAAAGACTTGCTCGTGTGACAGTCCGTGATACCCGCCGTGATCGACCTAAAATGTAATGCCCCGTTTGATTATGGAATATTTGGGAATTATTATTATTATTATTATTATTATTATTATTATTATTATTATTATTATTATTATTATTATTGAATGTCTAATATTATTTATTGTTTAAATGTCGAATAAATGTCTAATTGTCTAAATATTATTTATTTGCCAAATTGTAATTAAATACCTAAA
Organism: Striga asiatica; assembly: GCA_008636005.1. Taxonomy (NCBI): domain Eukaryota; kingdom Viridiplantae; phylum Streptophyta; class Magnoliopsida; order Lamiales; family Orobanchaceae; genus Striga; species Striga asiatica. The sequence continues at coordinate 2,053,581 of BKCP01003335.1, forward strand.
AGTCTAAATGTTATTATTATTATATTAAAATGTGTGTATTTGTATTATTATTAATATTATTATTTTATATTTAATTGTTTGTATTACATATATAAATAAAAATCCGGTTTATCTATTTTATCGTGCGTCTTAATCGAGCCTGAGAAAACTGAAATCCGAACCGTTAGGCGAGCCGGCTGACCCGCGAGCCCGACGACCCGACCCGGTCCGCCCATTAAGTTGTGTGTGTTTCTTGTGANCTCTCGACAGAATCTGATCGCTGCCATCATCCCATGCCATCCTCTCGACGCAGTAAATCCGAGCGTCGTCTTCATTCCATCATCACATCGTTGCCATAACCAGGCCACGAGCGATCGCCGGTGAGCCCTCTCCTCTGTAAAGAGCTGCTGAAACTCCTTCCCTGTTCGCGATCAGCAAGCCGCGAGCACCCTCCGCGAGTTCATCACCTTCGTCGTTGCAGCAACCCTCTCCCACGACGCTGCTCCTCCGCGTGACGCCATTCTCAGCCCGTGACCAACAGCGAATTCCGCCGGCGAGCCCAAGCGCAAGCGGTCGAGACATTCACCCCGCGAGCAGGTTGTGCGCAAATCGAGCCGTCAACCCTTCGTTCCGTTTTTCGAGCGTAATCTTGAGAACGGTACCGAGGCTCATCCCTCTCGTTAATTTCGTGTTTTGATGATGTGTTGAACGTGTGTTGCGAATATGTATATGGGCCTACAAATTTTATGTGTTCTATGGAAATATATAAATGCCTATGATTTTATGTGTTCAAGGTGTGGATTGTATGTAGTCGATCTACTCGATTTTGATAAATCGAGTGAGACCTCATAATTCGTGTTGAGGACTGTGGAAAATAGAACTTGTCGAGTCATTGGTCTTATGGCGAAGGCCTTGGACGAATTGATCGAATATTGAGTCGTTTATGATTTTTCGAAACCTAACTAGTTGCTGAATATTGGATAAATTCATAATAAATTGCATACTGATCCGATGGATGTGAAACTTTGTGTGAAGATTTCTGTGTTGATTATGTAACTCGTGTAAAGATTTCATAATTGTATTTGGTTTGTAGCTATTTTAATAAATTAAGATGATTTCTGGTCAGATTCATGTTAAATGCATAATAAATTGTGTAGTGCTCCAAATTGGCTGAAATTCGAGTAAGCTGTGTCTCTAGAATGTTGGCTTGCTGTGTAAAAGTTTCATAATTTTTGGACTCTATTAGCTTAGGTAAATAAATTATTTTGTCTTTCTGCCAGAAATTGTTTTAATTATGAAAAATTGATCTGATGCTGAAAAATTATGATTTTTCGTTGAAGTGCCTTTTTATGGTGTATTTCATGCTGTTTAAATATTGGAATTTTTAGAGTTCATTTAGGTTCAGTTCTGTTGAAAATTCGAAAACTGCTGAATGTTGTAACAATTTTATTAATTTGCATGTTAGGTGTTCAAATCTGAGAATTTTATACACTGTTATTCTCATACTGAGGTTCGTTGGATAAAAATTTCATAGGCTAATTCATTCATTTGATCTGGTTGTTAATTTATGCTCGTTTTTGCTATAAACTTGCTTGAATTTTATAAAATAGCATACTTTGAGTTTGGGGCTGAAAATTGGTGTTTATACTAAGTTCTAGGAGGTGAATGTTTTATTAAATGTTTAGAGCCTAACTCATTTGATAACCTGACCAACTTGTTTTTGTGATTAAAAACTAGTATTTTCAAATATATGGTTTTTGCATTAAAAACTGTAAATCGACTCGCCTCCTGTTTCTTTGTGTGTTTGACTTGGTCAATCTTTGATTGAGATTATGTGAACTCCCATGTGTAATTGGTTGAGTCTTAGTGTCGAGTCTAAGTGTTCCAACGTCCACAGGACTTCACGAACAACTTAGTCGAATCAAGTTCGACTAAGTATGATTGTGTTTTCCTTTTTAGGTCAAGATAGATGTTTATTGTAGCATCTTGACTTAATGTAGGTATTTGAGGAGTCAAGTCTCGACCTACGTTCTTTTTGATTTTGCTATCATCAATCCGAACTACCAGGTGAGTTTTATTTAAAATTTGCTATGCTGTAAATGTTATTAATGTATAATTTGTGGTATGATCAATGTATGCATGTGAACCATGTAGCCTTCGATGTGAGCTGTATCGGCTGTCGAACGGTTGTCCCCGTAGCTATAGAACGTACCCGTAGAGTAGTCTCCTTTTGTGAGCCATAAGACCACGGCTCAGGTCCTTAGGCTGGAGATCCTCGTTTGTAAGACCATGTTGAGGCCTTGGCCGGCGGGGTGGTTTACTCCTACTGGCTGGCACTCGATGTAGGACCGGAGGGCATTCAATATATAGTCAGCAGTAGTCTATGTGTAGGTGTGCACATGAGTCTATTATTGATATTATTGATGGGAGATTGGGATAATTAATTGATTCGTATACATGTTGCGACCATACCTGAACATATTTATGATTACTGTTTTTATATGTTGATTAATGTTTACTGCATAGTGGTGAGCACTACTTTTTGCAGCTGTGCTCATCCCCATGAAATTAACGTTTCAGGTTAAGCGAGGCAGGTACGACGGCGGAGCAGAGCGAGTGGTGGTCGGTCTATGAGGTCGGTTTTATTATTTGTTTTGCTTCCGCATCATGAACTGGTTTTATTATTATGAACTTGGATTATTTATGCATTTATGATTTTCGTGTATTGTTGAAATAATGTTAAAGAGATGCTCCTTAGAATCTATGAATATTATTGGAACCCGGTTTGGGTGATTTATAAATTTTTGGAAAACCCGTTTTGGGAGTTGGAAATATTGTCGATGATTGATTTTGACGATTGACTTTGAAAAAAATGAGTTACGTCTTAAATATGTTTGAATTAAATTTTGAAAAATTTATTCTGATTTTTCTGAAAGTCTGGAATTTCTTTAAAATCAAAGTGGGGAGTCACATAAAATGTGAAATAAAACACCGATAAAAGGATGCGAGCCCATGGAAGCTACGCGCCTCAGTAAACGAAGTCGGAGTACGCTAATCTTGAATCACCACTAAGCGCCGTGATAATCCACGCAAATCTCGTTCGCCGAAATAACAAAACCCAAAAACAAGACGGAGTCGACCAAGTAGCAGTTCCTCGACGCTGCAAAAAATGACTCAACGTGTAATATAAGACGAATCGGTCAAACATGAAGCAAGTTCTCATCCACAGAGCGATTGTAAATAAGGATGTCATCGAAATAAATGACAACACACTTCCCAATTAGATTAGGAAGCGCCTGGCTCATCATCGCATGAAGGTACGGGGCACATTCGAAAACTCGAAGTGCATCACCATTCACTCGAACAGACCCTCACGAATCTTGAAGGTCATCTTCCACTCATCTCCCAACTGGATGCGAATTTGATGATAGCCAATGCGCCAATTTCGTGAAGACGGAAGCACCATGTAGCTGATCCAACAAGTAGTTGAATAGAGGAATAGGAAACAGATATTGAACCGTGATCTTGTGAATAGCATGAATATTCACGCACATGCGCCAAGTCCTGTCCTTCTTCGGGATAAGCAAAGCGGGCACCGTCCACTAGCTCAAGCTACGACCCAGCCACGCTGTAAGGGCTCCTCCACCTGCCGACATAACTCCTCGTGCTCTGTCGGGCTTATCCGATAATGTGGTATGTCCGGAAGGAAGGTTCCTGGCACCAAGTCAATTTGGTATTGTACGTCGCAGAGAGGAGGTAAACCCAACGGAAGATCGGTCAGGAAAACATCCGCAAACTTATCGTGCAATGAACGAATGGCCGCTGAGGGCAATAACTCGGCCGCCGAGTCAAAGCCCAATAGTAGAAGAACAAAAGAAGCCTCGCGCATCTCATCAACAAAATCTGCGAGAGAAAAGAATAAGATCGGATAGGGCATCAGTGCAGACAACAACCGAGGTGGATCCAGATGAAAAACGATTTTAAGACCATCGAACATGAGCTATAGATGTTAAGACGACCATCATACGCAGCCGAGTGATCAAACTGCCACAAGCGACCCTATAAAAAGTGACACGCTTCCATAGGCACGGCGTCACACCAAGTTGTGTCTCTATATGTGGCCCCGATGGAATACAACACCAAAACGAGTCGGTCGATGATGATAGCATTGTCACGCTAGATCAAGCGAGAGTTTAAGGTTGTGGATGTGGCTCACTTGATATACGAAGTTTCTAAACGGCCTCTAAGGAGACCACATTCTCGCACGAGCGGAAGTCAATTATAAAACGACAAACTCGCCGTCAACCATGCATATAGACTCAAAAATATGATGTCCTCGGAACAAGTTCTCGAAAGACACACGGGGCGACAAACATGAACGACGAATGGCGAGGGGGGGCCCTCGTCACTTCAAAGATGTTCCTCTACCACCAGAGGCTCATCATCAAAGACCGGCGGGCTGTCGTAATCCTGGCCACCAATCTCCTCCTCGTCGTTGCCAGCAAACATCGCACGTGAGTCACCCAGCCTAGGGCACGCGGCCTGTCGATGGCCAAACTCCTAACACGAAAAGCATCGCACGCCGTCGCCCAACCTGGTTCCCGCAGATAGGCCTGCTTAGCCGGGGGGAGGGAGCAACCCGGCACTGGGACTGCTGGTGCGATTGAATCGGTGTGCGCTATCGGGAAAAAAAAGTCGTGGCCCGACACGCAAGTTGCAACTCCACCAAAAGGGCCCGCTGATGCTCGTCAGAAATCGAATCGGGCACAAATAAATTCAATGTATCTTCAAATTGGCAAATGAAACCTCCCAATATATTGGGATACGAGTTGGTTCATCGTCTCACGCATGTCGGTCCGCGCGAGAAGTTGATAAAATTCCTCAGTATAGTCATTAACCGACCGAGTACCTTACCAAAGATTTTGCAACTTCTGATAAAGAGTACGCAGATAATTGAAAGGTAAAAAATCACGTTCAATGTGCTTTTGAAATTTCATCCAAGCCGTGATTTCGGCTTTCCTTGTCGACGTCGTACGGCCCGTCTACGCAACCGCGTTGTGACGACAACACGTCGGTAGTCTGACACGTCTCTGTAGTCGAGGACGATCTCGGCCGTAGCCATCCAATCCAAGAACTTCGACGCGTACAAGCCGTATGTGAACTACGAAATGTCGACGCGGAAAGATGACTTCCACCGAAGATCGACAACCAGATAATTGTTGTAATTTATTTTACCGGAGCAGAACCGAAAGATTCGATCCCCGGGTCGTGTCTCAAGGAAGGTCAGCCGGATTATTTTTACGGATATTCAATTACACGAAAAAGCAAATAAATTCCTAAACACTCTAATTCAATGATTTTGGTTTTCAATTATCAACTACTAATTCTCAAACAATGCAAATAAACAATTATCAATACTTAAAATGAGTTTCTTCTACGTACGAAGGCTAAGGAATCGGGGATGATTAAACTCAAATCAAATTCAAATGCCGAGTAAAATTCGTTCGGCTAAATGATTCAATTAACCTACACATCTAGAAATTATTCCTCAATAACATCTCGTAACAAGAGGAAAAATATAGACGGCAAATTAAACCAATCAATTAACACGTAGGCAATACAATTACGAACAAGCCTACTCTAGTCGAGCCTAGATCGACCGACTTCTCCCCTTTTGGTTCTACAAGTCGATTAATTAGATCAGAATGGTGATCAAGCATCTAACCCTAGGATTAAATCAACTCGAAAAGATTGAACGAAATTCACAAGCACGATAAGCACACGAGTATGAGTAATCACCCCTTATCCCTAGCTTAAAGATTTAGCCACTCATGCTAAGATGAACACAAAATATTGTACACAGTAAATATTCCAAACTCATAGTCAAATGAGAAGAAAACTTACGATAGATAAATAGAGAGTGTTAATCTCAAGCACAATCCAAATCCACGAACAAAATCCTTGAGTGTCACTCCCAAAAATCTCAAAAATAAGCAAAGATAAAAGAGAACAGTGTTTTCGTCTGATGAAAACGAGAGAAAATGAAAGGTGCAGAATGAATCCAAAACCCTTGCTCGATCATACTTAAACGTAAAACATTAATCGAATTTTAAAAATCCCGGCGCCGCGGCGCGACGTGATGATGTGGCAGAGTCGTGGTCTTGATCACGGCGTGAAGAATGAAGTGCCGCTGCGCGAAGGTATGTCACGGCGTGGCAGCGGCGTGAACGGACTGAAGTGCCACGGCGCAAGGCTTGCCGCGGCATGACACCTGGGACTGCTGAACTTCTCTGTCCACTCGTTAGGAGTCTCACGGCGTGGAGAGAAGAAGGTGGCACGGCGCGGGAGGCCGCCGCGGCGTGGCTCACGGCGTGAGAGGTCTAGAGTGTCGCGGCCCGGGCATCGTCGCGGCATGGCGACTGGAAAGGGCTGTCAGAAGGCTCGTTAAGGCACAAAGGTGAAGGTGAAAATGAAGTGGTAACCGGAAAAGGCTTGTGTTCCGATGGGGACATGCACTATGTAAAACCGAAACAGTTCAACTGAATAAACTCCAAATATCGGGTCAACGATCCAAACCTGCACATCTCCAAGAACAAGAAAATACCCGAAAAATAGAGAAAACCAACGAATATACGAAAATAACCAAATAATAGCAAAAACACAAAATAAACGACTGCAAGACCGAAAATCCTATCAAAAGACCTAAACCGGGGGCTAAAAACCTATAAACCAATAAACAAAAAGATAACAAAAATGGGACAAACAACTCCCCCACACTAAAACCTTTGTTCGTCCCGAACAAAAAGAAAGGAAAAGAAAAGAAAAACAAACAAACGAGCAAGGACAACGGTTCAAGCAAGACTAATCTCAAACCAATCAATCAAGTCAAGAAGAATTCAAATGATCACAAGCACACACCTCAACTATTAACTTGGCCATTTTGAATGACATAAACTCTCGAGTACAGAAGTGTATCATATATGCCTCACTCAATTTTTTTTTTCTCAAATATCACTGGTTACACTCAAATTGGTCATCAGTCGAATCAATCATAAATTTGCCTATCGTCTAATTCTTACTCTAAAACAATCAAATTTGTGAAACAGTGAATCAAGAGGACTTTAAGAGATGTAATGTAGGCTCTTTGGATCAGGTAGGATAAATATAGGCTAACTGGCTAAATTAAAAATCAAATCATCTCCATCAGATAACCATAATCATGAACTCTTCCAGTTGCTGACACCCACCGGTTCCTCCTACTACTCCAAAACCAACATACTTCCCACAAGGGGAA
>BKCP01003335.1:2060873-2105543 GCA_008636005.1 Striga asiatica
TTTATGTTATCTATTCGGTTTCTCTCTTTTTTTTTATTATTTTTTTGTGAGAACCTTTGGACATTTTATGTAATCCAATCGGTTTCCCCTTATATATATATATATATATAAATATACAAACACGAATCACCTCCAATGTTCTACACTTCCAATTCTACACCCGCAACTCCACAATATCATCGTCACGAGGTTATAAAAGAAAGAAAATCAATAAGGCTCGAAGGGGGTGACTAGCGAAATTATTCTCAGAAAAAGAAAAGGGAAAGGAAATACAAAGAATGCCTCAATCATATTCACGTTCACAAATCCAAGTATTTTATTTCATTGCAGACTCAAGGCAAATTCTAATTGATAACGAATCTGACCAATAACTCACAAGAAAAGAAATGAATGTGGCTCAAACCTCACAAGGTGAAATAAATGTCAACAAAACAACCAAGCCAATTCATCAAAATGTGCCACTCATTCTCATCATCACAACTTCCTAACCCAATCAATCAATCATCAATTAGTCTTACAATACACCAAAGTCCAAGCTCACAAAGACACCACAAATAATCCTAAAAACTATACTGGACCACCAAACAAGAGAAAAGAAATAAACAAATAAACGCAATCCTAAAAAGAAAAACTAGACCTGGCTAACCAGATAGTCACGTAAGCACGTGAAACTCCCCCACACTTAAAATCAGACAATGTCCCCATTGTCGATTCGCGGTGAAAGAAAGGTAAACCATATAATTGACCGACAAGCAAAGAAACTGTACAAAATAAAAGAGGAGAAAAAGAAAAACATACAAGGCATAGTGACAAGTCACTGTGTGTCCCGGTGTGTCGGTTGAGGTACGGAAGGCTGACCGGAACCCGAGCTCCATCGGGTTTCCCATTGTTGAAACTGATTGTCCCATTGTTCCCATTTGGCGTACTGCTTTGCTTCCCAGCTGTCCCAACGAGCCTCATGCTTTTCACACTGATCCTTCCATTGGTCCCATCGTTTGTCATTCTCAGTGATGTAGGTCTCCACTCGCGCATTGTACGAGCTAACCTCGACGTGGATGGCCCGCATGTACTCGTCCTGACGCTTCTGATACTCGATGAACCACGTAGGCGCCTGCTGTGGTAGACTATCTGGACCGCCGTGGGGGGATGTAGGTCCATGATACTCGGTCTGGTCGGGCTGCTCCTCATCTCTTGAGGCATGCTCGGTAGGCTCTTTTGTCGCCTGTTGAGACGACCCTCCAACTGTCTGTTCTGATGAGCCCGCAGATGCCGCTTTTTTCAACCCATCCTGATAAGCTTTATAGCACTTCCGTTCCGAATAGTGCTTGAGCTTGCGGTCACCGGTTACGAGGTCGGCCAACTGGAGGTCGTTCCAACCGATTTGCACTGCGGCGGTGCTTAGTTCACCATCATGAGGAACTTTGAAGTAGTCGGCAATCTCCCTCACAACATGCCCCAATGTAGGATGACTTTTCGCCTTGTTCTTCATGTCCCAGAGGGCTTGTTTAAGGAAGGGTAGAAGGCACACGGGTTTGCCTTCGCACATCGCACTTAAGATAAATACCTCTTGCTCGCTGACTTTGTTCCACTCCGTTTTTCCGAAAATGTTGCACGTCAGGAATTTGTGCACGATTGCAATGGGCACATCTTTAATCAAACCTGCCGACGAGCCGCGTTTGTTAAAGGATTTGCAAGGAGATAAAGCAGTCCACTTCTTGTGGACGTCAAATTTCTCGGGCTTTTGACGCGCACCGTGGTCTTCAAGTGGAGAATATCGCAAAGGACTTTGTCAGTGATCTTGAGCTCTTTTCCTCGTAGACGGCACGTGAGGTATTTCATATTTTCGTGTGTCTCTAACGTGCTAAAGAATTCGATGGTAAGGCCTTTTAAGGGGGTCAAATTCGCGTCCGCGTACTTTTCTAGATTAAGAGCCCTCAGGTATTTTCTGACGTCGTCGACTATGCCCAGACTCTGTAACACGTCCCCGTCTAGCACTCGAGAGCACGGAAATGGTTTCGCTGCAAGGCATTTGTACGTGAACGCCTCATCTTCATTGAGAACCGTGAACGGGATGCCATGAATTTCAGCCAAAGTTCTGGTTTCCTCCGCTGGTTGTGAGTTGGAGTGATCCGAGTGGTCAGAGTGGTCTGAGTGGCTCGATGATTCGGGTGGGGTTGCTGCTCTCCTCTTGCGTTTGCCCGTGTCCTTAGAGGAGCCTTCGGTGCCGCCTTTACTTTTCCCATATTCAGCTTTGGCTACGTTGAACAAAAATGAGTGAACAAGAACCGACTTGCTTCTTTGCCCGGTTGAGGAAATTTGTCAAACACGTGATGAGCAGAAATTTGGCTTGAAGGAGTATGGAAGATCCTTAAAATATTATGCCCAATTTTCACACCTCAAACAACTTTCTCACTGGATGAGATAATTCCCTTTAACGAAATGCGTAGAGGATGACCGGATTATGATAAATTTACCCGAAAAGTAGAAATCCGGTATGCTGCCTTCACGAGTTCTGGCCGGAGAGGACGAGTCGACTGGAGAAGGCGAGTTCGCCGGTGAGATAAAGTCGCGGAAGATGAAAGGACGCTGGAGGAGGCGAGGTTGGAGGTTGTGCGGTGGCCGGATGTCTGAACGTTGGACGAAGGGTAAAGGTGATGGAACTAGGTTTACTTCGCGAGAGCTTTTGAGCGAGATAACGGAAATAAAAAGAAGTCCCGTTTCTCTCTTATATATACTGGCAGGTCTTGCCGCGGCGTGAGACATGTGCCGCAGCGTGGCGTCCTGGAGTTCTCGTATTCTCTGTCCAGCCGTGAAGGTCATCGCGAGGAGTGCCGCGGCGTGGAGCTCAGGTAATGCCGCGGCGTGAAGTTTCAGAAGGCACCTTCTGAAGGCTCGTGGGAGGTTCCACGAGATGCTCCGCGGCGCGAAGGTGGGCGTTATGCCGTGGCGCGACGGTACCCGCGGTGTGACGGTGAAAACAAATCTTCTGAAGGCCCGTGAAAAGCCTCACGAGGTGTTTCGCGGCGCGAAGGTTGAGCTATGTCGCGGCGTGAAGGTAATCACGGAGGGGAGAAAGGAATCTACTTCTGCTTGTCGTTTTTTCTCGTCGTTTTTTCTGCCTTTATTTACTTTACATAATATACAAATAGTACAAGGATGCTCGGTTTAAAGCCGGGAGCTCGGCATTCTCGCCATCAAACATACAGTGGTCCGCCGAGACCCACCGTCTCGAAATGCCTATTTTCGAGCTCTCCTTCAAAATATGGCTTCACTCTTTGACCATTCACCACAAATAATTCATTGTTTGCCGGATTACGAAGTCGAACGGCTCCAAGAGATAGAACTTCATCAATGACATAAGGTCCGCTCCACCGAGACTTGAGCTTTCCGGGAAATAGACGAAGGCGGGAATTATATAAAAGGACTTTCATGCCGGGCACAAGGTTTTTCCGAACAATGGAAGCATCATGGAGTTTCTTGACTTTGTCCTTGTAGATCTTCGAGTTCTCGTACGCCTCGTTTCTCCATTCTTCGAGTTCCGAAAGTTGAAGCATCCTCTCCTTTCCGGCTGCATCTAAGTCAAAGTTCACCTTCTTGATAGCCCAAAATGCCTTGTGCTCAATTTCCACCGGAAGATGGCAAGATTTTCCATAAACAACCCGAAACGGGCTCATTCCCAAGACTCCCTTATACGCCGTCCGTTGGGCCCATAATGCATCATCAAGCCAATTGGACCAGTCTTTCCTAGACGAGTTCACCGTTTTCTCAAGTATGGTCTTAATCTGCTTGTTGCTCGTCTCTGCCTGGCCCGACGTCTATGGATGATACGGAGTGGCCACTTTATGTGAAATGGCATACTTCTTCATGAGCTTATCAAAAATTCGGTTGCAAAAGTGTTTGCCCCCATCACTCACAATGGCCCTTGGGAATCCAAACCTGCTCAAAATATGACCTCGCAAAAACTTGATAACCACATTAGCATCACACGTCCTTGTGGGGATAGCCTCGACCCACTTGGACACGTAATCTATGGCAAGTAAAATATATTCAAAGCCAAAAGATTTAGGAAAGGGTCCCATAAAGTCAATGCCCCATACATAAAAAATTTCAACTTGCAGATTGTTAACCAGAGGCATCTCGTTTCTAGAACCAATATTCCCAATTCTTTGACATCGGTCACAAGATTTGCTAAAGGTATGAGCATCTTTAAAAAGAGTAGGCCAAAATAAACCTGATTGGAGAACTTTGAAAGCAGTTTTTCTTCCTCCGAAATGGCCTCCACATTGGAACTCGTGGCAAAAAGCGAGAACATCCGCTTGTTCTTCTTTGGGCACACACCTCCGAAGGATTTCATCTTTCCCCACTTTGAAAAGGAATGGGTCCTCCCAAAAATAGCTCCTGCACATCAAAACAAAGCGTTTCCTCTCTTGGGAAGAGAGGTTAGACAACAATATTCCACACGACAAGTAGTTCACAATGTCCGCATACCAAGGAATAGTAGTCACTTCACTCACATACTCATAAGGAAAATCATCATTTATGCCAACACGCTCATGCAATGTGAGTGAAGAATCAGAAGGAACAATGCGAGACAGGTGATCAGCAACAACATTCTCACAACCTTTTCTATCACGAATTTCTACATCAAACTCTTGCAACAATAGAATCCACCGAATGAGTCTAGGTTTCGAATGAGTCTTACTCAAGAGATACCTAAGAGCCGCATGATCAGAATGAACAATCACTTTAGATCCTAAAATGTAAGATCTAAACTTTTCTAAAGAAAAAATAACAGCCAAAAGCTCTTTCTCAGTGGTGGTATAGTTCAATTGGGCGCCGTTAAGAGTCAAACTAGCATAATAAATTACACGAAGTAACTTATCAACTCGTTGACCCAAGACGGCCCCAACAGCAAGGTTCGAAGCATCACACATAATCTCAAAAGGCAACGACCAATCAGGAGCAATAACAATAGGTGCCGTCACAAGCTTATTTTTCAATTTATCAAAAGCATCTACACATGCATCATCAAACACAAAAGGCACATCATTAGCAAGCAAGTGACACAAAGGCTGGCTTATTTTCGAAAAATCTTTACTAAATCGCCTATAGAAGCCAGTGTTTGTCCCATTTTTGTGTCTTTATTTCATATTTATTTTCTTTTTGTTTTCCCCCATTTGTAGGTTTTTCGTCGCTTATTTGGTCCACTTCATTCGTTTTGTATTTTTGCCTTTAGTTTATATTTTTGTATCTTTGTGCCGTGTTTTGCTTCGTGTTTTTTCCGTGTTTGTGTTTTCAGGAGGTAGGTGGTGCCGGTCGAGGTTAATATTGCGTGTGCCGAGACTGTAATATCGAGAATTCCCGTGGCCGAGCCCAGAAGACGACGAAGAGGACTAATAAGACGGACAGAAAACGCGCCCAGAAATTCTCACGACTCGCGAACTTGTCGCGCCTCGCGAGACAAACTGAGGCTTAAAGGCAGTTGCAAGACGATGTCGCGCCTCGCGAGAAGATGTCGCGACTCGCGAGACTGAGTCGCGACTCGCGACCTATGTTGCGACCAACCCCAGAATAACAAGAAAATAACGACGCGCGACTCGCGAGGAAAAACCTATTCACTATTCCAAGGACGAATTTCAAGGAGGGGATTTCAAGGACGGGATTTTTAATGCTGATTTGGATCCTAGGGTTGATTATTCACTATTCCAACTTTATTTTTACGTTCCCTCTGTAAAAAAAACCTATTCCTTTTCTTTCCTTCGCACTTTTGAATTGTTTTGGGAGATTGACAACTCCTATTTCTTGCTTTGGATTTGGATGCACTTGGATTTGACGTTGGATTCTTTATATTAATCGTAAGTTTTTTTTTCTCAATTGCTTGTTGATGATGATGGCTTGGGTTAATTTGAATGTTGATGTTGAATTTCATATGAGTAGCTTAATCCATTCGCTAGGGATAGGGGATGATTGATTAGGTTCGTTATAATTGAGTGCTTTTGATTGTTCATGTCTATTCGAGTTGTGTGAATCATAGGGTTAGTAGATTGATCACCTTTCTAACCTAGATAATCAACGTGTAGAACCGAGAGGGGAGACGTTGGTAGAATTAGGCTCGTTTAGAATAGATTTGTTCGGAAGCGTATAATCTATGTGTTGTTGGAATTGATAGTTGATCGTTAATGTTCACTCTCTTGTTACGAAGAGTTATTGAGAGTGAATCTCTGAACGAGAGACGATTCAAGACCTTTAACCGAGCAATCGATTGCCGGTGATTGCATTAGAACCGAAAGCAGTTATCCCCGATTTCCTAGCACTTAAATCATTCAGTAAAGTCATTTGCTATTTGCTTTTATTTTATTCAGGTTTAATCAGTAGTTGATAGTCAAAACCCAAAAATATTGAATCAGAGTGTTTAGGAATTCTTTTTCTCTTTTCATGATTGAATATACGCACAAGAGTATCCGGCTAACCTTCTTTGTGATACGACCCGGGGACGAATCTTTCGATTCTACTCCGGTAAAAATACTGACAACAAAATTGGCGCCGTTGCCGGGGAAGGTTTAGGACTTATTTTGTGCGCCTATTCATCTTGTTTTTAGTGTTTCTCTTATTTCTTGTGATTTTTCTTGTTTCCGTGTTTCTCTTGATTTCTTTTTATTTGTTAGGTGTTAGTTCTTGTTTTATTTTGTTTTTATTTGTTTTTATCATTGGTGCTCGTAACCCTTGTTGGTCTTAGTGTATGCGTACCAGGAGTGGACGCAAATTGCTATCTCCGATCAACAAATCAGTCAACGAGAGCCTGAGGGAGCTGCTGAAAGAGCTTGCTCTCGAATCTAACGAAGGAGACGAGCACTCCCCGAAATCGTCAGAAGGCAGTAACGTCAACATGGATGAACAACAGCAACAACCGCCTCGTAACACCCTCCGAACCTTAGCCCAGCCGGTTATCGGGCCAGTCACTTCGTGTATCCGTTTACCAGAACCCGCACGGAATTATGAGCTAAAAATGATTCACTACAACCAGCTGCCGGCATTCCATGGGCTCCCGAGCGAAGACCCGCTTAACTTCATCCGGGAATTCTACAATGTCCTAACACCTTCCCCCTGAACGGGCTGAATGAGGATCAGTTGAAGATGAGGTGTTTCCCCGAGACATTGAAAGACCGGGCCAAGGCCTGGTTCATGACAATTGCACCGGCATCTCTGACTACCTGGACCGAGGTTTCGAAGTTCATTGGGAGGTACTACTCCCATCAGAAGACTCAGGAGCTCCGGTCACAGATCGTCTCTTTTGCCCAACTACCGAGTGAGCCTCTTCACGAGGCCTAGGAGCGATTCAAGGATCTCCAGCGGCAGTGTCCCCACCACAATCTTTCACCGGGACTACTGATGAATTGTTTCTACGACTCCCTCAACCAGAATTTGCAATATATGGTTGACAACGCTGCGGGGGGAGACATCGGTGCAAAGACGGCCGAAGAGATGTATGAGATCTTTGAGACGATGAGTGCTAACTCGTCTCAAAAGAGCAATCGAGGGAAAAGGGTCGTGGTCAACGAGGTATCTTCTGCTCAAGACATGATGGCCCATCAAATAGCCGAACTCACAGAGCAAATGCGGCTAATGAATGCACGAAGAGGCCAGTCAGTGCACACCATGGCAGTAGACACATGCGGGGCATGTGGAGTTCAGGGGCATAGATCCGAGGTGTGCCCATCGGCGTTTGACCAGGAGGTAAGAGAACAGTATACAGATGTCAATGCCCTCCAAGGTTATCAAAACCGGCAGCCCAATGACCCCTATTCCAACACGTACAATCCCGGGTGGAGAAATCACCCACATTTCTCGTGGTCCAACAATAACACCCTCCAGCCACCTCGTCCAAACTTCAACCAACAGTAGCCCCGTCCAAACTTCATGCAACAGCAAACCCGTCTCAACTTCATCCCCCGTCCGAGCTACCAACAACAACAGCAACCACAACAGCAAGCCCAAGGGTCGCGTTCAAGCTCGTCAAATCAAGATGACAAGCTGGACAAGATCCTTCAGTTTATCACCAACCAGGACTCATCTATTAAGCGTCTCGAGACGCAAGTGGGTCAGCTTGCCACGAGAGTCGGGAACATGGAGGCTGAGTCAGACAAGAGGAAACTTCCGAGCCAGCCCGAGCAATCAAAGGCGATAACAGTGTTGAGGAGCGGGAAGGAAGTGGACAACAAAATTGGCGCCGTTGCCGGGGATCGAACCCGGGTCACCCGCGTTCCCGACTATACTACAACGATGTCGCGCCTCGCGAGAAGATGTCGCGACTCGCGAACTATGTCGCGACCAACCCCAGAATAACAAGAAAATAACGACGCGCGACTCGCGACCCAAGACAAGTCCATCTCGCGACTCGCGACTTAACCGGCGCGAATTTCGAGGACGGGATTTTTAATGCTGATTTCGATCCTAGGGTTGATTATTCACTATTCCAACTTTATTTTTACGTTCCCTCTGTAGAAAAACCTATTCCTTTTCTTTCCTTCGCACTTTTGAATTGTTTTGGGAGATTGACAACTCCTATTTCTTGCTTTGGATTTGGATGCACTTGGATTTGACGTTGGATTCTTTATATTAATCGTAAGTTCTTTTTCTCAATTGCTTGTTGATGATGATGGCTTGGGTTAATTTGAATGTTGATGTTGAATTTCATATGAGTAGCTTAATCCATTCGCTAGGGATAGGGGATGATTGATTAGGTTCGTTATAATTGAGTGCTTTTGATTGTTCATGTCTATTCGAGTTGTGTGAATCATAGGGTTAGTAGATTGATCACCTTTCTAACCTAGATAATCAACGTGTAGAACCGAGAGGGGAGACGTTGGTAGAATTAGGCTCGTTTAGAATAGATTTGTTCGGAAGCGTATAATCTATGTGTTGTTGGAATTGATAGTTGATTGTTAACGTTCACTCTCTTGTTACGAAGAGTTATTGAGAGTGAATCTCTGAACGAGAGACGATTCAAGACCTTTAACCGAGCAATCGATTGCCGGTGATTGCATTAGAACCAAAAGCAGTTATCCCCGATTCCCTAGCACTTAAATCATTCAGTAAAGTCATTTGCTATTTGCTTTCATTTTATTCAGGTTTAATCAGTAGTTGATAGTCAAAACCCAAAAATATTGAATTAGAGTGTTTAGGAATTCTTTTTCTCTTTTCGTGATTGAATATACGCACAAGAGTATCCGACTAACCTTTCTTGCGATATGACCCGGGGACGAATCTTTCGATTCTACTCCGGTAAAAATACTGACAACAGCCAGCATGACCCAAAAAACTTCTAACTCCTTTTACATTCACAGGTGGAGGGAGTTTTTCAATCACATCGATTTTTGCCTTATCAACCGCAATACCACAATTAGATACCACATGGCCTAACACAACTCCACTAGTTACCATAAAATGACTCTTCTTCCAACTCAAGGTCAAATTAGATTCAATACATCTTTCAAGCACACGAGATAAATTATGGAGACAATTAGAAAATGAAGTATCAAAAATAGAAAAGTCATCCATAAATACCTGCAGGCAATCCTCAAGCAGATCGGAGAAAATGGAGAACATGCACCTTTGAAAGGTCCCGGGTGCATTGCATAGGCCGAATGGCATCCGCCTGAAAGCAAAGGTGCCGAATGGGCACGTGAAGGTCGTCTTAGGCTGGTCCTCTGGTGCTATGGCTACTTGGTAGTAGCCGGAGAGTCCGTCTAAGAAGCAGTAGAACTGATGGCCCGAGAGACGGTCGAGAATTTGATCGATGAAGGGTAACGGGAAGTGATCCTTCTTTGTCACGGCATTGAGGCTCCGATAGTCTATGCACATTCTCCACCCGGTAGTGATTCGAGTGGGGACCGTCTCCTTCTTCTCGTTCTCGATCACCGTGATACCCCCTTTCTTCGGAACTACATGTATGGGGCTGACCCACTCGCTGTCTGCCACTGGATAAATGAGTCCTTCTGAGTAGAGCTTCAACACCTCCTTCTTTACTACCTCCATCATGTTCGGGTTGAGCCGCCGCTGGCTGTCTCGAAATGGCTTGGCACCCTCTTCTAATATGATCCGGTGCATGCATGTGGAAGGGCTGATGCCTTTGATGTCTCCAAGACTCCATCCAATGGCCTTCTGGTTCCTCTTGAGCACATCAATCAACTCCTTCTCCTCGTCATAGTTAAGCTCAGCAAAAATGATGACCGGTTTTTGCTTCTCATTGTCAAGAAAGACATATTTGAGGTGGCGGGGTAGTTCCTTAAGCTCTAGAGTGGGTGGAGTCGGTGTGTGGGGCTCGTCAGCCGCAAAAAGCTCAATGATAGGTTCTTCTTCATCGTTGAGGTCGGGATTTGATCTCTCTTCCAAGTCCCGCACGGTCATCTCTTCCACGAAAGGGTCACTCACATCAACAAAGGCACACTCCTCCACAAAGTTCACCGAGGAGGACGATATGGCTTCTCGAACAGAGATAGATACAGATTCGCCTAAGACTGTCATGTTCAAGGTCCCATTCTTCACATCGATGAGGGTGTTGGTGGTGGCCATAAATGGTCTACCGAGAAGAATGGTATGGTCCTTCTCGTTCTCCTGCACGTCCCCCACATCTAGAACTACGAAGTCCACCGGGACGATAAGTTTCCCCACACGAACCAGGACATCTTCCACTACCGAAAGATTCGATCCCCGGGTCGTGTCTCAAGGAAGGTCAGCCGGATTATTTGTACGGATATTCAATTACACGAAAAAGCAAATAAATTCCTAAACACTCTAATTCAATTATTTTGGTTTTCAATTATCAACTACTAATTCTCAAACAATGCAAATAAACAATTATCAATACTTAAAATGAGTTTCTTCTACGTACGAAGGCTAGGGAATCGGGGATGGTTAAACTCAAATCAAATTCAAATGCCGAGTAAAATTCGTTCGGCTAAATGATTCGATTAACCTACACATCTAGAAATTATTCCTCAATAACATCTCGTAGCAAGAGGAAAAATATAGACGGCAAATCAAACCAATCAATTAACACGTAGGCAACACAATTACGAACAAGCCTACTCTAGTCGAGCCTAGATTGACCGACTTCTCCCCTTTCGGTTCTACAAGTCGATTAATTAGATCAGAATGGTGATCAAGCATCTAACCCTAGGTTTAAATCAACTCGAAAAGATTGAACGAAATTCACAAGCACGATAAGCACACGAGTATGAGTAATCACCCCTTATCTCTAGCTTAAAGATTTAGCCACTCATGCTAAGATGAACACAAAATATTGTATACAGTAAATATTCCAAACTCATAGTCAAATGAGAAGAAAACTTATGATAGATAAATAGAGAGTGTTAATCTCAAGCACAATCCAAATCCACGAACAAAATCCTTGAGTGTCACTCCCAAAAATCTCAAAAATAAGCAAAGATAAAAGAGAACAGTGTTTTCGTCTGATGAAAAACGAGAGAAAATGAAAGGTGCAGAATGAATCCAAAACCCTTGCTCGATCCTACTTAAACGTAAAACATTAATCGAATTTTAAAAATCCCGGTGCCGCGGCGCGACGTGATGATGTGGCAGAGTCGTGGTCTTGATCACGGCGTGAAGAATGAAGTGCCGCGGCGCAAAGGTATGTCATGGTGTGGCAGCGGCGTGAAGGGACTGAAGTGCCACGGCGCGGGGCTTGCCGCGGCGTGACACCTGGACTGCTGAACTTCTCTGTCCGCTCGTTAGGAGTCTCACGGCGTGGAGAGAAGAAGGTGGCACGGCGCGGGAGGCCGCCGCGGCGTGGCTCACGGCGTGAGAGGTCTAGAGTGTCGCGGCCCGGGCATCGTCGCGGCGTGGCGGCTGGAAAGGGCTGTCAGAAGGCTCATTAAGGCACAAAGGTGAAGGTGAAAATGAAGTGGTAACCGGAAAAGGCTTGTGTTCCGATGGGGACATGCACTATGTAAAACCGGAACAGTTCAACTGAATAAACTCCAAATATCGGGTCAACGATCCAAACCTGCACATCTCCAAGAACAAGAAAATACTCGGAAAACAGAGAAAACCAACGAATATACGAAAATAACCAATAATAGCAAAAACACGAAATAAACGACTGCAAGACCGAAAATCCTATCAAAAGACCTAAACCGGGGGATAAAAACCTATAAACCAATAAACAAAAAGATAACAAAAATGGGACAAACAATAATCGTCATCCTAAGTCTGATGACCACGTGCGCCTCGGCCGCTACCCCCTCGCATCCCCACCGCACCCGTGGTCATGGGCTCGATTTGACCGATTGCCTTGGAAAGAGGTATTGATGGCCAACCGGATGTCCTTGGTCCCTGCGGTCAGATCTACCATGTGAGGTCCCACCACATCGAATTGGCGGCTGAAGCCCGCGGTCAGATCCGCAACTTGTCGCCCCAAACCGTCGATGGCAGCGTCACATCTGACGTCTACAGTATCGTTGCTTTTGGGCGGCATCGTGAAATGTTCTGGTCTCTGGATACCAACTGACGTGGGAAAAACGTACGATTGAAAAAATAAGAGATAAAACTCTCAAGAATATTCTTATTTCATTAAACTTGATTAACCCTTCACAATGAAGAAGGAGCTAATAAATAAAATCTCATAAAGCCCTAATTAGTTAACTTACGAAACAAGAAAAGAAGTAAGGTAAATAAATAAATATTCTCCTACCAAATTCAAATATGCAACTAATAATAATCTATTACTATATAATAGAGACATGGATTTACTTGAAACAATATATAGATTCCCGCTTAAAATTTTCAAAATTACTATTCTAAGTAACTTTTTAATGGCAGTTGAATGAAAATTTGAAATCAATTTTTTTTAAGAATAAAAAAATAAAAAAATTGTTATTTTTTTTTTCCGAAACGATAGAGATATTATATATACATCACAAAAATGTACAAAGGTACAGCCACCAGCTGAATAGAACCAGCCAACAGCTGAATAAAGTGGGAGGACAGTCAATGACTGCCTAAAGCCGGCCCCAACGGGGTAATACAAACGAACACTAAAACACTAACACACAACAACACTACAAAACTAAAAAACTGAAAAACTAAAAGGACCCTAACGGGGTCATACCCGAATGTCTGCTTCCAACAGGAGAATAAGTTGACACCCAGGCTCAAAACAGTAAAACGAAAATACGACAAAACAACACACTAAACCACAAAACTAACAACAAAACAAAACAACATAAATTAAATGGCCCTTCCTAAACAGCATCACCTAGCCGAACCCAGGGAAACAAGTCGACCACATATTCCGTAGCCAGAACGCCGACCCCGAAACTGCCTAAACCACTCGGGTGCCTATCAGAGACAAAATTCCAACCCCGGAACCACAGCAGGCCAACCAGCACCACGGCCATAACACCAAATTGCCCCGAACGGACAATAGAGTGCCACGGCCCTAGCCCCGACCCCAAATCGCCTGGAAAGTGCCCAAAATCACCGCACTCTGCAGCACCATCACCCCGAACAACTCCACAGAGAGAAGAATCGGTGCGACGGCCCCGTGCAACCCGCAATCAGAGGATTGAGGGGTGATTTTAAGCAACAGCAACGTCTCATCGCTCAGGAGCAAGTAGACGAGCAATCGAGCAGTGTCCCACCCCAGGAACGGCACCACGGCTCCACTACCGCACACCAGAGAACCCACCCACCTGAAGTCACGAACCGGCGCTGGAAATATAGAGCCCATCCTCAACTGGCAAGGGCTTCCTCTAGTGAAATCAGAAAAAGGAGCGGAAAAAAAAAGGGGGGATCCAAGCGGCCAAGGGCCATCGACCGCCGGCGAAGCTCGATGGCCGCTCAGGAAGGCAGACGGCTTCAAATCAGAGGAGAGACGATGAAGATTGGGCGAGAATTTGTTCCCGGAAGAGAGAAGGGTCGAGAAGCCCCTGGTCTAGCGTAGCTACAAAGATCCTTATCAAAAAAAAATGTTATTTGAGAAAGATATTGTGTAAACTTTAATTCCTAAAATAATGGGCAATGATTTTCTTAAATGCTACGGGTAAATATGACAAATACTGAGAAAGAATCTTAAAAATATTGTTTCCAAAAAATCCGATCAATCATTTCCTTAAATTTTTTCTATCAAAGGTGTAAATTTGGTTGCAAAAATCTAGTCAATCATTTAATGAATAATACGTTTGAAATTTTTTTAAATATTTCCGAAAATTCATGTCAAATTAATTGTTAAATATTTTTTTAGTCATATTTAACTATTTACAAATCTCATATTTTATGGTCATAGCTTAAAAAATAGTGTTTATTTAATAAAGAATGCTAATTTCGGTAATAATTTGTATATTTCCGATTGTTCAAATTAATTGATGATCTTTTTGTCCATATTATCTAATTACAAAATCTTCAATGTTTAGAAAGAATATCATATTATGTGGATTCTTGGTACCTATTTTTTTGTACACATCCATTTTCATCTCATATCCAAATTATAAATTTTTATGCGAATCTTAAACCTATTTAAAAAACATGACAATTCATATAATTAATTTTATCATATATCATGTGTTCGATGTTATTGATTTGGTTGGAGACAGTCATTATATTCGTGGATAAATAATATATAATTTTTCATATTTTTGTATTTCTTTTCTTGCAATAATGAAATAGTACATATAAATAATTATGTTTAATATAAAATTTTAAAAAATATTTTAAGTAACAAGTTCCTTCGTGCATCCCACTGGATGTGCACTAGTAAAGAGGAAAACAAATAATTATATTAAAGGCGCCAAACAATCGTTCTTCTCCAATAAAGCGAGCGCAATCTCGTCACCATCATAGTTTCACATGACGAGTATATTTTTAAATTAAAAATACTAACGACTTGTTTCAAGTACTTACAAATGTAACATAAAATTTTTAATTTCAACTTTTAAATTTTGTAATCAACACCCTTACAATCGGGAAATTTTCATCTATCCTATGTGATTATAAAAATATTGCAATTATACCATACAAACACAATTAATTGTGTTTTAACCTAAAAGGTAACATTTAATTGAATTAATGCCTAGATTCAGTTACTATTTTATGCTAACCTCCACTCTTACACAAAAATCATGCAGATATTATGAAAAAAATCTCGCAATAAATTTCTTTATGAAGAGTTGGTAAAAACTGCAACATATACCGAAAATATACTGAATATAAACCATACATATACAAAAAAAAAACAAACTAATTGTACATACTAATATACCAAACATAAACTAAGATGTACAATAATTGTACATATATGTACTGTACATATACTGATCATAAACTAATTTGTATAATGAAAAAATCGAACCAAACATCGATTTTTCTGCAACCAACCAATCATCTTCCCAAACCATGGGGACGCCGCAACCCTCGATGAGGATGCCCCCGACCCCGCCACCTATTCCTCCCTCCTCAATTCCGCCACGCGCCTCCACGTACAACCAAATTAAATCTCCCAGCCACTCTTCAAAAAACTCACGCAAATTTACAATCCTCCCAAATCTAAAATTCTCTGCTAAATTCCTTAACAAGGAAATTAAATCTCCAAACAAGTTCCTTTCAAGAAGGAATAAAACTTCCAGCAAAATCTTACCGGAACTCCGCACAACTCTCACAAAATCAAGACAAAAAATAATTTTTTTTTTTCGCCCTTAGCCCACCAAAAACGTGAATCCTGCAGGTCTCACAAATCCTCTAAACAAACTAGATTTTTTTTTCAATTCCCAGCAAACTTGACGGAGGTGATGATGGGGTCGTCGTTGACGGTGGTGGTTTGCATCAACCATGTTGAGGTGGATTGGGGAGAAGAATGAGAAGGGACTCCTTGATATTAGGATTAGTTATCTCAATTAATTCATAATTGATTTAATTTTCATATTTAAATCGTAATTAATTAACTTATAAAATTTGATATATTGGCAAATATGTTGGGGGTGATTTTGTATCTTTGCAAATAAATATTAAATGAGTGTAAATATGTAATATAACTATATTTAATAGTATGAGGTGTAAATTCCTCCTTACAATATACATGTATCTCCCGTTCCACTCAAGTGTTTGATTTCATACTTCATTTCATCTAATAACACATAAATATTACATCAATGGAGTAAAATATATATACGATCATTAAAGTGGAACGTGAGACATCGTTCCAGTATTTTGGGAGGATCCCACCGCATACGAATGCATATGCACCCTATATACATTAAATTATATACAAATACTAAAATTTATTTTGAAATCATCTGGTTGAATCCTCTCTTTAATTTTTCACCCAAGGAGGTAAGTGGAGAACCACTATTGATCGTCTTTAATTTAAGGAAAAAAAAAATCCTCTCTTTGATTTTAATAATTTCAACACCCTGTTACCTTTTGTAATGGTGATGAGCATGTGTTAATTCTTACAACACTAGCATTAATTCTGGCCGGTCTGCCGCTTACTTACACAATATTACAAGTGAATTTCATCTAAAACTCAAAACTTTCTAGCTAATTTCTGCTGTTCAATTTTAATCACTAACAAAAATTTGCTCTTTTGCAGATATCTAGAAGACAGCTTCAAATGTGGGCCTAGAAAGATCGCTGAGAACCATTTGTGAGATATCTTGGTTTCGTACGAGCCAACTTATATGTCCAATTTGAGAAATCGACCCACAAAAGGCACCCATTTGATCCTTTGTATGTGTGCCCAATGTTGATTTGAGTTCTGAAGCAAAACTGAAATGTTTTAGTTCATGGCCTGCAAAATACATCAAATATTTCTGTTATCAGTCGCTAATCATTGTAAACTCTAGAAAAAGAGATGATGCAGCACCTAAAGGATGTCGCCATATTTAAGAGTCAAAACCACTGCGGAACAAAAGGACAGAACAAATTGTACTCACTTATCCCAAGTCAGAAATGTTGGATCTCGTCATTGTTGGACATAGCTTTCAATTGACCATAGGTTGTCTGGATTTTGTGCCTTTCCTCCAAGGTCAAATTTGTTTCTTCAGAAGACTGGAAAAGAAAATAATGACGGGGATGATTCGTGTGTTTTGAGAAAGAGGAAAGGAGAAAAACAATAATGCCAAAAGAAAAAAAAAAAATTATGATTTTGGTGTTTTGAGAAACAGTAAAAGAGAGAAAAAAGAAAGGGTTGACTACAGTTACATACACACACACACACACACACCTTTTTAGCCTCCCTAACATATACACTAAATTAGCTGAAGTGAACTACAATACTTTCATTTTCAAAGTACAGACAGGCACTCATAGGAAATGAAAGTGTTTCATGAAATCCAACATACACACAATAACCAGATATAAAACTCTAAAATCATCAAAGTACATCAAAAACGGTCATCCAGTGTATACGCATGAGAAGAGGAAAATAGATAAAAGCTTAAATACCAGCAAATTGAGCAAATTCTGCACCATAGTCTCCATCTCAATCTTGCACGACAATAGAATTGGTCTGATCTTGACATCTTTATACATGTGAGAGAGTACAGAACCAATTGCACATACCACAGTTGAACGATCGCCCGACGGATGAATATGATGGTGGGACCCACCTGATGAACTGGACTCAGAAATCCAAAATCCCATCAAATTTAACACAAGACTCAGTAATCTTTTACTTCCATAAAACAGGTAAAAGACAGGTAGTAAGTAGTAATGTCTTCTTTTTACGCTCATAACTGCGGTTGGCTCGTGAACACCTTCTCCCACGTTCTGCACCAATATGGTATAGTTCAATTAAGTTGGGGCACCTTACTAAAATATTGACATTTGTCCATGATAGAATGAGAGTAATATGAATATATATACATATATATATAGAAGAAAAAAACTTACTGACACAACATCAGTCAAGTATTTCGGAAGGACAGAACTTATGCTGACAATACTCTGATCAGAAAGTGAAGCTTTTTTGGAGCCTAGAGTGGTGAGCAATCTGAGGAAAGCACATTTATTGTCCAATGGTGTTTGACCACACTGAAACATATTGAATAAAATAAAACAATATTAATATTGCACGCCATTATGAAAGAAGCTATTAATAAATGTCTGCATAAGAATGAGAAAACTAAGGGAGTGGAAAATGGGAATAAGATGTAAATTTGGAAGTCAGAGAGAACATACTAGCTGATCAACAATTATCTTCTCCATCATCTGGAAAATAAGACAATCATCTCCAATCTGCGACAAACATGAGCAGACCATGCAAGTAATAGATTTATATGCTTTCCAATTTGGCTTCTGATTATCCTTCACAGCAGGGTAGCCTTTTTCTGGAAAACAATCAAACACAACACAATTTCTCAATATATAAATTTATATTGAAAATAACAATTGGTCCTTATGTACTCTCACAGTTCAAAAATGCATAATATTTTGAACCTGTACTATTATTTTTACAAAGCAATTTCTTCAAAATTCCATATTGTGAACCCAATGCTATTCCCATAAAAAGCACATAAAGAAAACAAAGTAAAAAAGAAATCACGTTTGCACAGAGGGTTCTGGTAACCTGAGTACAACAGAAAAATGAAAAGATCAAAATTGCTCAAACTTTTCACATATATCCAGTTTCTAAAATGACGTCAATGTCGATGGTAACCTTAATCAGATGCAACATAACTCGATTAAGAAAATACCCTGACACACTTGGAACCGCGCGAGTAATGTAACATGGAAACTTATATAGTCCGCAACTTGGATATGTCCAGCTCTATAAGCCGAATGGAGAACTTCTATGATACGCACAACCAAGTTTCTATCAACATTATCACCTGAGAGATAGACAAGGAACATCCATAAACAACATATACTTCTCTATAAATGATGCTTTCGTCACAATAATTGTCTGGCTTTTTATTAAGTGGAATTAACTATATCCTATTCCAACTCTTCCACTTGAGATAAGCACATTAACTTGCTTTCCTACAGGTAAGTGCTAATAAACTTGGCAACCCAGCATGAATAGTTTGTTTTAGAGTAATGTATTTAGTGAGATGATTATCAGGATTGTGATACCCCAACTCCACTTCCGCTATTAAATCCTAAAAAAATGAGGGGAACACATTGAAGCCTTCACTTACTCGATACAACTTCCAACATGCTTGTTCTAGTACTTGATTGTTGTGTAAGATTAGTGTAAATGATATCAGATATCCATCCAATAACTAATCAGAAAAACCAAAAACAACAAAGTTCTTGGAAGAACTTATATTTTTCAAGGAAACAAAAGTTTCATGCACAGAGTGCACAAAGTAAGATTGATGGCAAAATTAGAATATACTCCATTACGGTGGACAGAACATAAAATGCGACCATAGTTAATTAGTTATCATGGAGAACAAAAATCTACTGCAGCAGCTCACCAGCACAATAATGACAATAGAAGACCTCAAGATATCGTATTTTACTTACATAAGCAACATGAGACTAGTGACTGCAAAAGCTGTGAATCCATGAAAGATATATAATAAAGGCAACATATCGCAAGCTCCTGAATATCTGCTGCTAGCCTCATGAAGGGACCATAACTTATGGCTGCAAAAACCATAAGTGTGCTTTAGATATGGCAAAAGCAATATAATGACAAGAAGAATGAGGAGAACTATCAACAGTGCCTACCATTCTCAATTTGCTGGCTGAAAATTTTTTTAAAACTATACTGCATAGTGTCAAATTCCTGCGAGAATGGGGAGTTAACCGGAGCACCTTGTAGAATGCGAAGTTGAAGACGCAACACAGCCTGAAGAAAGAACAATCGTCATCAGGGAATTCATAGACAGTAAACTAAAGCTTTCTAGTAGCTTGAAGCGTTCGAGAAAGAATTTTCAAAACATGACATTAACACCAGGAAGTAAACCTTCGAACATGATGGGCTTTTATCATCCAACAAAATTAGCAGTGAAGGGAGATACTGTATCCATGCAATCTGATAGTCGAACAAGGTTGGATCATCTGTGTCAAGGTAAAGCAAGCTCCTTTCCTGCTTTAAAGGAGCATTTAGGCAAAAAAGATTTAAAGAACCTACTTTGTAGATAAATTGATTCTAGTGCAGTAAAATCCACCTCCAAAACCTACACCTAGAGCATATCAGATGAAAAAAAAAATGTAATTACTGTAGTTCTGGTATAACTGGTTATATATATCAAGATTCCATATTTCATAGCGAAGAAAAAACATCCAGACTTGAATTGCTTTGTTGAGTTTTCACAATAATTCCATAGAAATCAGAACCCAATAGCATAAAATACACAATTATCATCAAATTCAATTTTATAATTCCATAGTACGTTGAAACTTGAATAACGTCACTTCGTAGTAATTGAAACATGCGAATCCAATCTTGCAACATAAATTCTTAAAATGAATGTACAGTGACATGACAAGAACATCATAACTCATAAGACATCTTACAGGGGCAAGCATTTCTTCAACTGCAGAAAGGCAAGCTAATTTCATTGCAGATTCTGGGCTGGAGTTCTTGAAAACCTCGGTGAAGGCCTGCAGAAGGTAAATGAAGGTCAAAATTACAGGCCATCACAGAGAGGCATGAAACATTTGTTGAGGAGAAAGAGAGAATACATTAAGAAAACACTCGATGGTTACATAATTCACTTACAGACCATTAGAATACGAGACCTCCAGTCACCAGAAACTTTTACTGTTAGTTTCGGAATGTAAGGTATCAGCGGAAGCAAGTGTTTCTCATGAAACACTTTACCCGATTGCACCTGCAAATAATGCATAAATTAACAAATGATATACATGTCACAATTCTTGACTACTAGACTTTAAGAAGAGGATCTTTTAATGGATTATTAATTAGAAACAATCTAGAGAATAAAACATGGAAGATATAAATATCCTTCACTTTGACGTATGCAGTATGCTATAAATATCATATGGAAAGTACCAGATGAAACTCAAAAACTACTTTATATATTTGAGTCCAATAGACAACACCAATAACCAAACCTT
Source organism: Striga asiatica (assembly GCA_008636005.1). Lineage (NCBI taxonomy): Eukaryota > Viridiplantae > Streptophyta > Magnoliopsida > Lamiales > Orobanchaceae > Striga > Striga asiatica. The sequence goes on from BKCP01003335.1 coordinate 2,081,919, forward strand.
TGTAGCTAGTGAAGTTTCGATGAACTCCAGAAACTTTTCAAACAAAGCATATGGTGCATGGTCCCAGTTACTCAACTGCAAAAATATTCTGGTAATAAAAGTATTTAACACAAAAATTCGATCATCATCCTGCAAAGACCGATAAAGCAAAATTAGAGATTTAGGTATTTTTGAGAAAAGAACCAGCCATTGATGTTGTCAACAACTGACTTAAAGAAAAACAGGTGTAATGATGATATTTGGTATCTCCCTATACAAAGGCGGTGACGAGGATGATTATACTTGGATTACTAAAGTTACTTGGATTACTAAAGCAGTAAATCTAGAAATGCATCTGTCTACATAGATATACCTTTCCTGAGAGATGATGAACTAGGCTGAGGGGAAAAACATCCCATAACTTCTTTAACATCAATGGTGATATCAACTGATCACATGCGTTCATACCCGTCTTCTGAAATGGCAGAGGAATTTGCAGATCAGGTTCACTTTTGCAAATCCCAATGGCCAGAAACCTGACCATGAGATCAACGCTCTGAAGTATAATTTGCAAACAATCAAAGGACTGCAGATCTAGTTGGTAGCTGCTTTGCAGCAAGGGAATGAAATCCTGGAAACAGCCAACTAGAATGGGCAAAAGAGCTTTCAATGGCTTGACAATTTCAGGAAGCCCTGCAAAACACGCAATCAAAGTTGGTGAGTATCGTGCAGTCCTCGAACTAAGGAGAAAATTTAATTTTCCCAGAATGTAACATCAAGCAATAAAGACAATACACACACAGAGACCATGTAGGAAAATGATTTAATAGTAAAGCAAAATTAAGAATTTACATAAAGATTCACTGCAAATTTTTCACATTATCCCAAACATTTATATGGTGTGCAATCCTCCTCTTTCCAACAAAGACTTATTAACTTTTATTGTGTTTCTGGGCTTAAGTAAACTTCTGTAACGACCACCACTAATCCATTTATGGAACTTATGTTTTTTTCTAATCAGTGAACAGATCGTGGCCTCCATAACAGACAATCGATCATGAACATGCTAGCATGTAAATTTTTAGCTTAAATATTAGAATTCACAGTAACAATTATGGAACTTCATGTAGTTCCCAGCACAATAGGCAAAGGGGACTAATAACAAGCATAAAGACTTGGCATCAGAAATAACGTGGGCAAACAGCAAACAAAATGGCCGTTTATCTGTCAGATTTAGAAGCACAACACTAGAAAAAATTAAAAGTAGCATAAATATCAAAACTTTTGTGCACCACCAACAAGATAAACATGCACTCCTTTGCAAACTCATTGGGTTGCTCACAGAATAGCAATTAGATAAATATAGATCTTAATCTACAGAATAATCATAAATAAAGTATGCTTTTAAAGTTGAATTAGACTCATGGTATACAGAATCTTGACCAATCTTTACAAGGTACGCCCAAAAATTTAAAAGCTATATTTAACTGAAAAACATTTAGAAAATATTCTGAGCTCAAGAACATGTTAAGCAAATAAATAGTTATAAAAAGGGTCTATAGCCCCTCCAGTATTAGATCATTAGACTCAATTATATATTATTCAAAGTTTATAGTTAATTTTTGTTTATATATGCATGTTATAAATGTTACTCGGGAGAATTCATAAGAAATTAATGATTTGCATCATAAACGAAGTTTCTTAGTAGTTTTCCAGGGACATTGCAATAAATATCGAAGAAAACACATAAAGAGCGACAAAATACTCGTAGTAAGTTTCAATTAATACACCGAGATTGACCAACCATGGTAATGGGAGAAGAGAAAGATAGCAGGCATGCAATGTACATCGGTGAGCAAAAAACGTCGCTATTTCTAAGAAAACTATAACGAGGTGAAAATCAGACACCAAGAATGGATGACAAAAGAACTACACCAATGGAACTGAAAGTTCTTGGGACTCACCAACAGATTCTCTGGAAACGTCAGACTCAAAAGCGTGAAGAATGTCATGGGCTGGAACATCCTGTACAAACCATACTTCAATGAGTAACTTTATGTATCTAAAACATAGTTGACAACGGGAAAAGACAAGAACTGTGGTTAGCAGATGACATATTGTGAAATTAACTTTTTGGACTACTGCAAGAACTGACAGATGCATTACGTGCACCGGATGTACTGGGTTTCATTCATTCAAGGTATATAGTAGTGAACTTAAAGAACAGCACAACCAAAATTTGCTAGCAACATTAATACACCACAAGATACATTTTCAACAGCAGCCTGGTCTCTATGATTACAAGGCAACAACGACAAGCAGCGAATCAATCCTGCGAGAATGCTCTTCAATTTACTCTTATCCTCTACAAATTGGTTCTTCCGTAATATATCTTCATAGTTTTGGAGAATCTGCACATGTAATCTAATATATTCAGAAAAGATAATGACAAAAGAAAGTGGAGCAAATAAGATCACAGGAAAAGAAAAAGGAAACCATTGAACCTATAATTGCATCAATGAGAATACAGGTGAATCATAATGGAAATGCCGATAAAAATGTAACAGAAGATCCACCACATATATATTGTACCAAGCAAGAACGAGAAAGAAAGCTACATTTTTATTCAAGAATGAAGCCAACAAACGTAACAACTGAACTAACTGAATCACAAATTATCTCTCCTTATTTCTTTCTATTGAGATATCATTTGTGAGTTGCCCCACAATAATTCTATGGGTCTAGTTTATAAGCCTCGTAGGCTACTCCTTCCATCACCAATTGGTTTTCGGGTGGAACCTCACCAAGATGGCAACTAGGCTCGCCTTCATATGGCGCTTCACCTCTCAAACCGCAACCTTTCCCTCGAATCTATAACTCTACATGGTATCAAAGCAGGCCCGTTCTAGGACCTTCTGCTACTCTGCTAATCGAGCCCGATCTCGGACGGTTAGAGGACTCACAAGTGAGTGGTTGTGTTCGAATATCAATTTTGAATTGTCCCACATGGATTCTATAAGACAAATGAGTCAGTTTATAAGCCTAGTGGGCTAATCCTTTCATCAGCAATTGGTTTTGGGGTGGAACCTCACCAATGTGGTAACTAGGCTTGCCTTCTTATGGTGCAGTTCACCTCCATGAGACCACCCCCTTTCCCCCGAATCTACTACTCTATACTTCCATTAGAAATATGCAATAAAACGAGAAATCTAGGACCCACTTTTTTAAGGCTAACCCATAATGAATAAAATGCAATAAGCATGCACATCAGAAAAGCAGCATATGATCATACCTTTTCAGCATATAAGAAAAATGAAGAGGGGTAAAATTGCACGATAAGGTCGAAAAACTTGAAAGCCATCAAGCGAACATCTAGTGCTAAATGGGTCATAGCATTAAAAATATACGCCATCATCAAGGAAACTAATGGTCCTTGATTATCCTGAAAAAGAGAGGCATCGGATCAACCAAAGAAATTCCTACTTAAACAGAAAACATGTGTACTTCATTGTCAATTGATACACGACAGGTAGGCAATGAGGGGTTGAGCAAACAAATTATACAAAAGCAGATGTTGTAATAACAAGAATCATTCTAGAGACCAGCAACTTGGTCTTTAAGAGGAAAGGATAATCTGGAGAGAAAAAAAGAATACTAATTCATTTGACATGAGCCCATTTTTTCTTCGGCCTTTCATAAGAAAAAAAATTGGTTGATTAAGATACCATCTGTTAACTTGTTATTTGGAAAATATTTTCAAAAGGTTAAAGCAAGTTTTCAGAATAAAAAGAAACCAAAAGGACATTGATGTGACTGTCGAGGAAACAAAGTACACAAAGTAAGCCATCAAATAAGCAAAATATTTCTTCATCGCCTCTTCATATAGTGTAATCTCTATGGATTACTGACAATCATAACTAAACGTAACAGCTAACACGAAATGCAAAGAAACATAATTCTGTTAAAAAAAAGTTATACCATAGTATTAATGCTTACTTTTCCACATCCAGGGAAAATTACTGACTTAAAAAGTTGATAAAGTGTTTCACGAACCACTTTATCATCATCACCAATGCGTTCGCGCAGTTTTTCTATGACAGAAAGTTTATGCAACTTCAGCTCAACTGGGTGGTTAAGCAGTATATCTTTCATACCTAGCAATGCATCTGAAAAATTACAAAGATTTGTCAATAACAAAGTAACAAACACAAAATGACAGTCATCATGGAAAACATGTGTAATGTTTACTTGGTAACTCATTCCAGTTCACTATGTTTAAAATGCTTCCAAAGTCGAGAGAAAGAAGATAGAATTGATCTAGGAAGGAGATGAAAGGATTAACGCGGGTCCTTTTGCAAGGTTACCAATTCACAGACTGCACCTACAAGCCCTTAGGCAGTCAAATTTTACTATTACCGAGAATAGTTGCAATTCTAGATTCTAATACCACAACTTTGATAATAATTGAAAGCGCACTCCACCCACAACTTGGGTAGAAGTGTTTAAGTTATTATGTTTCCACAAATTACTCTAGTGTTATCAACTCTCAACAATCCGAATTCCATATCCTAGGTCCACCAACCATTCACATTATCTAAAATTAAAGATGTAATGAACTGGAAAACATATACTATTTTTATGATTTCTTCCGTATCACTTATAAATCAAAGGTACTATTTGTTCTGTTTAGTTACAGAGTCCACAAAGTATGAAAATTTGTCCGGAGCTCCTGATATTAATATGAGTTAACATCAAAATTAGACAACACATCATTCAAGCTTGGCTAACCAACCTCAGAACCAAACAACCTCAACAGAAAGTTCTATGAAAACGAACTCTAATATATTGTTCTGTATCACATATTCACGAATATAATAGATCAGTCCCATGAGGTTTTCCAACTGCACAATGGAACTCCTCCAATATTACCATGTCAATGCATTAATATATTCGTAAAGCAAACAACACTATTCATGTACATGCGTGCAAAAATTCGCCTTCCCTCAAGGACTGTTCTTTTTTACTTTAGTCCCATTTGATCAGAACTTTGACTTCATTTCCTCCCTGCATGAACGAGTTTACAAATACTTCTACCGTAGATTCATTGGCATTACAAATAAATAGATTGCCTTAATACAGCGTGAAAAATGAAATGCAAGACCTTTTCGGACTTTCCCATTGTGATGGCTAGTCTGCTGAAGAAGCTCCTTTAGTGTCAATCCCTTTCTGCTGACAGCTAACCCAGCTTTTTCAGACACTATACTTTGTTCCGGAAGTACTATCGCTTTAGATTTTATTTCAGTGTTTGTAGCATTCTTTGGGGGCGGCAATTTCCTGCCGATTTTCCGCTTAATTTTCTGTAAAAGAGAACCAAACAAAAGGAAACAAAAAAAGAGTTTTGAAAGTTAACAGTCACGATCTACCAATCATAATTTCTTAAGACTGAAATAATTATGATCCTTACTTTGAAGTCCACTCCGCGTTTTTGGGCCTTCTTCGACTGTGCTTTGAATTTCACCATTGCCTGAGCTTCTTCGACCACGTTTGCCTATTAATTTCAGGGGAAGATATCCAATTTTGATGGAGCACTAGCGTAACTATGGCGTGGGTTAAAGTCGACCTTCAGAAACGTAAAAGAGGAAAATCAAGTTCAACACAGGGGTTTACGGTTTAAACCCTAATTGCTTACGGGGAATTAAAGTGCGAAATACATAGGCGGCTCTGCTAAGGTCGGGTCCCCTCACAGCCCGTAAAAACAGGTATTTTGGCGGGCTGGGCCTATAAAAGGCCCGCCCAACCCGTCCAAAATTTGAAAAAGAAAAAAATAAGAGGAATTTGCACCACATACAATCAAATATATTTTATATTATATATTTACAGCTCGGCTAGGGTCGGGTCCCCTCACAGCCCGTAAAAACAGGTATTTTGGCGGGCTGGGCCTATAAAAGGCCCGCCGAACCCGTCCAAAATTTAAAAAAAAAAATAAGAGGAATTTGCACCACATACAATCAAATATATTTTATATTACATATTTACATCTAATCCCCTCTTTAATATAATTTGAAAACGTGCTGAGCCTAAATGGCTGCTTCGCACGCTTCGGAAGCTTACTTGGCAATATTACATGCTTCGGCTTTTGGTTCGGATACATTCCCTAATTGTTTAAAATAAAATTTTAGATTGATACATTCCCTAATTGTTTAAAATAAAATACATTCCCTAATTAAATAGGATTCTTTATCTTATAAGGCTTCCCAAATAAATAGGATTTTTAGATGCCGTATAAATCCTCCAACTCCAAATTTTTATCGTATAAAGCTTACTGGACAACATTACATCTTAGGATTTTTATTTTGTCGTGTAAACCAATATAAAAAAATTTAGCTTTATATATTATTTTATTTATATAGTTAATGTAAACAATAATTTTTTTATATAGTTTAAATTAAAAAAAAATACTATACTTTTACAAAAATTTTATAGCCACTACATATTATATCTTTTCAATCCAACCATAAGTAAATTATTTAAATATTTTAAGAATATCTATAAAAATACATTGAAATAGTTATAGAATATTATATGATCTTTCTAATATATTTTAAGGAGTTGAAATAGTTATACAATAACATATGTGTTTTTTCTATTATTTTATGTTTTATATATTTTTTTAAACAACCCGTGTAGTTCACGGGAGTCGTACTAGTTAATATATATTTGCAAAGATACAAAATCACTTTAAAATATTTGCACATATACTAGAATTCAAAATTTAAGTCACTTTATTCATTAAAATTCATACAGAATAAAAAAACTCTCAACTTCCTCTGTACTCATTCACACACAGAGAATAAAANTCGACTTCCTCTATACTCATTGCATTGCACACACACAGAAGAAAAAACAATCTCATCGTCAGTCCCCATTTTTTGCATCTTCCCCAACAAGCTTTTTTAATCAAATCACAAATCACATAAACACTTGATTTCCGATCAATTCTTTTATTTATTTATTTTTTTCCTTTTTCCTGTTCCCTTTCATGTGAAGCTTGTGCAACTTTCTCGCTGCCGCCATTAAAGCCCTCACGGAGAACCACCTCTGCGAAAAACCCTCCTCCTTCTTCCTCATTTTCATAACAAAAACCATCCGAAAGGGAAAAATTTGTCCACCGCCGCCGATGAAGCTTCCCCACGGTTATCGTACTTTTCGCCCAATTTTTGCTCCAATCGATTCGAAAGGGCCTCTCCGATCTGCCTGGCTCGAATTACTTCCCCTCTTGGGATTTCACCGGCGATCCCTGCAACTTCGCCGGAGTCTACTGCGACGGCGACAGGGTGGTGGCCCTCAATCTCGGCGAGGAAAATGAGGATGTCCTGCTAGATTTGTGAATTTTTTGATTCATGTGATGGATGTAAGATTGAATCAGGTGTTTGACTGTATGTTGATGCCATTGATTTTGATTTATTTAGTTTTTTCGTATCTTTAGAACTGGTTCCTTGTAAGCAATGTGTATTAAATTTGATGTAATATTGTTGATGAGATTTTATTATGTTCAGGCGAGAATTTGATAGATTCCGTTATGAAAGCTGGTGAGTGATGATTCGTGTTTATGTGTTTTATTCATAGTATGATCATGTTTATATACAGTATATTTTCAGTATATGTTTTCGATTCGTATTTTGATGTGTTTATTCATAGCCTGATGTTTATATACCGTATATTTCAGTATATGTTTCTGTCGGCACTATATCAGTAGTAAATATATATACCGACTATAAACGCATTCAAAACAATAAAAATGCTATGTAAATAATAAACATAACGTATACTGAATATATTAACTATAAACGCAATATTCTGAACCAAAATTCAAACATGACAATTTTAGGGTTAGACAAAAATACTACGTAAATAAAAATTCATGTTATATACTGAATATATACTAACTATATACGCAATATATACTACATATTCAAAAAATCTGAGAACTATTCTTGAGTGTAAATGTTGCAACATTTACTGAATATATACTAAATATAAACGCAATATATACTGCTGCGTGAATTACCATGCATGTTTTTATTTCTCTCTCTTAAAAATGTGTAAGCTGCGGGAATAATTTATTGTGTCTAATGTGTTTAATATATCCAATTAAGGGAGTCAATGATTTCTTCAGTAACAGCCGCAAATCATGTGCCCAAAATAATAGGAGTAATTGATTCTTATATTTTATATGCATGATGTTTTGGTAACAGCCCGCATATCAAGTGCTAAAAATAAGAAATGGAGGTTGAAATTGTAAATGGTTTTTAGGCATCAATGTAATTAATTATTATCTATTAGGTATATACACAATTAATTGTGCATGGATGATAATTTTGCAATATTTTAACAATCATGTGGGATGCATAAAAATTTCCCAAAAAACAAAACTAAAATGGTAGCAGAAAGGAAAGGAAAGCCTGCAGCCCAATTTTCCAAAACTTCAAACTGGGAACAACAAAGAACCTTGAACAAAAATTGGAACTTGTTAATCAAATATATCAATATAACAATATTCTATGGAGCCATCGGATGGTTTTCTTATGGAGCCATTCACCACTTAATGTATTGACACATGTCCAAATTGTATTTTTTATATGGCACGTATCAATACACTATTGGTGAATAAGTGTGAATGGCTCCATAAATTGAGTCATCCGATGGTTCCATACCAAAACTGATCAATAAATCTACCATTTTACCAAACATTCTAAGTCCAACCTATTGAAGCACTGCCGGTGGGGACTGTAGGACAAGCTTTGGGGCAGGCTGTTTAGTTATGATAGTGAAAGATGTACAAGGAAAATCAGTGGACACTCTCAGCGTTCTACTACTATGTATATAGATAATCTACAAACCCAAATTTATTTCAAGATGGCAAGGATAATATTAATACATAGCAAAAAGGATCCTAACATTTACACACATTAAAGTTTGTCAAAGGAATTGAACTGTGTGCAATAGCACTTCGAAGTAACTCTCCATAATTCCTTGACCAATTTGCTCCTTGGAAATCTGCAAAGACGCTGGAAGATGTTCCCGACGTTAAACCTCCAATGATCAACTCATTAAGGTCATATAAAAAGTTGTATGGAAATATGTTAAGGCTATGTTTGTAAAAGAAATTCTCAAACCAAATTAATTCATACTCAAAATCTAACTCAACTTTAACTCTATCTCATTATCCTCAATATTATCAATATAATTATATAATAACAATCAATCTTAAATAATAACAATCAATCATTTTTACACATCATATTAACTTTAACTAGTGCTTAGCCCATGCGATGCACGGATAAACTATATTAAATAATAATTATAAATTAATGAGTGAGTAAATAATATTAAACAATACTTATAAATTAAAGAAGTGGGGTTAACATGTGATATAATAATAATATAAAATTATCTTTTCTAAAATAACATAAAATATGTATGTTTAAAATATTAAACACATAAAATATTACATAACACATATATGATTATTTAAAATATTATATATCATTCTGAAAAAAATTAAATTCACCTATAATTTTTCTAAAGTGTTCGGTTCAACCAGGAACCAGACACTACACCGGTCCGGTTTGAGGAATAGAACCGCTGGGGCTCGAAACCAGTCAAAAATCGCTAGAACCAGTCAAAACCGCCCAAAACCCTTAACCGGGAGCAATTAACGCGGCCTACCGGTCCAATTGTGCTCTTGTTTGAAACTTGTTGTACAACACTTTAAGTAGCTTACATTTTTAGTTTATTTATCCGATGTGGGAGTAAGTAGGCAGTAGCACTACCGTGTGCCCTGGCACACCTAGCTAGGTGTGTCAGGGCAAATTTGCACGCGCCCCTTCATCCCAAAAAGCTAGAAAATTTAGAGAGTGTAGTGCACATTCTCATTTTTTCTTTTTTAATTGAAAAATGAGACATATTACATAAATTAAAATATCATTAATTATTTATATTGAAATAATAAAATAAAAATACCAAAATTCATAATTTTTCATTATCTATAAATAGAGACCACATTTGATAGGTTTTTTAGCACAACTAATTTTTCGTTTTTTCGTAATTATTTTATTATACTGACATATAATGAACATGTTACATAACAAGATGAATATGTTTTCAAATAAGATGAACATGTACAGATTGCAGATTGAAAATAATACATATTCATCTTATTTTATAACATGTTCACCTTATTGTGTATGTAACATGTTCATCTTATTCTATAACATGTTCATTTTGTAATGTAACATGTTCATCTTATTCTATAACATGTTCATTTTATTATGTAACATGTTCATCTTATTCTATAACATGTTCATTTTATTATGTAACATGTTCATCTTATTCTACAACATGTTCATCTAAATTTCATCTGTGAAAATGTAATATTTTCATCTTATTCTATGACATGTTCATCTTACTCTATAACATGTTCATCTTACTATCACTACAACAAAAACTGCATTTAGTGACGTTTATTTTTTTATTTGGTGACATTTATTAGCGTCACAAATAAATTTACCTACACTTGCAAAAGTGTCACGAGTTGCGTTGCTAAATTTGATGTCACGAATTTATTGGTGACACAACCTAGATGCGTAGGTAATCTTTAATGCGTGACACTTTTTAAAAAATGCGTCGTTAATACGTAATTTAGTGACACAATATATTATTGTAAGGAATTTTCATTGGGTGACTCTTTTTTGAACATGTCATTATTATTACAAGTTGTGACATATAATTTAGCGTCATAAATTTCGATGCATGACGCTTTTTCTATAGCGTCATTAATATGGATTATTGTGACACAAAATTGTATTGTTAACAATTTTCAATTCACTACACTTTTTTAAGTGTCGTTATAATTTTTAGTGTCGTTATAATTTTTGGTGACAAATTCATGCATCGTTATTATGAAATTGGCACCAATTTTGTGTCAAATTAATTACACATATAATAATTTCCATCAACATACAAGAGATAGATTCCACAGTGAAATAAAAGTTATTATAATAAAACTCGGACAATAATAATATCCACACTAAATATACAAAATAAATAAAATGTTGAAATTCCAATAACATAATAAAAAGAAACCACATCATTGTTCAATAAAATAATTTTCAATACTCGTGCAGATATTTCTCTAGGGAACTAATATCTTTCGCTTCCACGCCAAACACATTGTACGTCTCGTCCATTGGGGCCGAGAAAACAAAACACTTGTAAGAACCTATGAAAGAAACCAAAGGAAATTCCTTTTCGTTATGGTAACTACAACATCAAAATTTCAAGAATCATGAATAACCGCATGAATGTAACTATATCGACTGGCATCACCGGCAAAAACATCTCCAGCATGTAAAATCATGATGATTGGAATCGTACATATCACGAGTATCGATAATAAAGAATGAAAAAATGTTGTACCTCTGAGAATGCCAATCTATCAACAACGTCGTTGGTCCATTCAAATAGACGAGTCAGCTGTCAAGTAAATCTCAGAATAGAGACGAGGACAGTGGCAACATTTGCATCTTCACCAGCAAGCCTTTCACACAAGGTTATCACATATAACCAAGACACATTTAATTTCAAACTGAACTCTAAATTAAAGTTGAGGTAGGATGTAGCCTTTTGACTTATGAAAAATATTTTTACTCATCTGGAGTAAATTTCACATCTTGAGCATGTCATCTCACTAGAAGAATATTATAAGTTGCTACAAAATTTACCTACTAAAAAACTTTTACCTAATCTTAAGTGACTTTACTACATAAAAGAAGTATACTGTTTCCAAGTTAGTGGATGGTTCTAAGTGTGACAAGAATTTGCTTCAGAGTAGCAATGCATTAGCTAGAAAAAGGTTTCTTAGCAAACTTTGCTCTATGAATCATTCCATTTCTACAGGCAGTGGTCAACTTCCCCTAATGTCTATCAAACCGAAATGAAATGCTATAATCCTCCGTAAGCATGCATGGTCACGAGTTTTATGGGAAAAAAAGAGCATAACTCTGAGTATATAGAGTACAAAGTACAAAAAGATCACAAAATAATTTTAAGAACAAAGTGGCATGTTCTTTTAAACATTCAACACTTTTTGTTACCTCTTGGGTAGTCTAGACACGACGTCCAGCAAATGTGAGAAGTTTTCCAGTGATATTCTCATTGCGCAGAGCTATAAATGTTAATCGGGTGATATCCTGATAAACATGTACATGTTGGGACTCTAAGCATCAGTAGAGTGCCAAGCACAGATTTTTCTTTATTTTTTTCTTGCACATTTTGATATCAAGAGCATAACAATCCACATCATTTTACCTGGGTGTCCATGTATGCTATTATTGTAGGAGCTGTGGTGCCCCAAACAGATTTCTCTTCAAGAATGGGTACTGCATACTGCCCAATCAGTCCCTGAAGGTAAAAACAAAGATAAAATCGCACTTTCTCTAGTCCAGTGATCCAAAACATAGCACATCTAATGAACTGACCCATACATAAACGAGAAGCTAATGTTAAATTTAAATAATCGAACATTTCTTCTTCCTATTTATATTTTTAATCTGAGTACATCTAGCCTAATCATGTCTGTTAGCAAAGTTTAACTCACTCTCAACACAACACAGACCCCTTCATCCACCACAGACTGTCTCAAAACTGTAATGGCATAGTATATGTGTATCATCGTTGAGGCCCATGACTACACTTGGGTGAAAATTTGTGAAGACTTTCGAACAAGTTCATGTGAAAGTAAAAAAAATGTTATTTTCAACAGAAATTCTATAAACAAGCCAAAATAGTTCTAGTCAACAATGAAACATAAAAAGAAAACACTTCAAAAGTCCAAACGAACACAATACTAAATAAATTTGGGTGATAGGATAACACTCATAGTTTTAAAGAAAGTAAATTATGAATCGCGGATCCGAAATTGGAAAAAACAAACACGCTACTACTCAATGAAAGCATGAGCCGAACCTTATCCCCATAATAAACAAAGAGATGCTTGATTTCTCATTGGCACTGACATCGTCTTTAGAAACATCTATTATAGCAAAAATCATAGTGTTGTGCATTGATTTCTCATTTTTTTTCATTGTTTTGTTTTGTATAATAGGAAATTGATTCTCTCCTCCACATTCCACAGTTTCCTAAAATATTCCTAAATTTAATAACCTTAAGAGTTTGTATCACTCTGACACTCACAGTCATCTAACACAGCATATAGATTGTGATGCTTGAATGATATTATGTAAAAAATTGCCCTACATTTTAATAGTTACTTTGCTAAGGTACTTTTGTTGGAATTGGCATGATTTGCCTCCCTAACCACCTTAAATTCTCATTTCCTGCCTCCAAAACCCACAAATTATTACAACAGCAATCTAAGGCTTTTAACTTGCAGCAAAACATTCTCGAGAAACCAGTCTCAAATAAAGAACCTTCACACACCAAATTACTTCCTTCAGCAACAATAAAATCTGCCTAAAATCTTCACAAAACAATTTAATAAGTAAATGAAAAAAAAAAACTACTGCAATAACAAAATACATAGAACCAATGAACCACACAAAATCAACGAACCTGAGGCGAGGGGTCAAGCCCACAGACCGTGAAGAGGGAACAGTTTCTGCTGACGGCCAGGGCAGACACAGCATCTAAGTGGTGGATCCACGTGCGCCGATTTTTACGTCGGCAAAGACTACCGCCGTCGATTGCGAATTATTTCACGGCGGTGGAGCTATTTGTGACTGGTGTGAGATCTGGATTTTGGAGGTTGGGGGTGTGATCGAATTGGATCAGGGAAGCTGCCGTCTCTCTACATGGGTGGCGTAGGGCTGAGCTGATGCTGGTGATGGTGGGGCTAATCTAGGGTTTGTTTACGGGCTGAAAACGTAGCGTGAAATTTGATCTGTCATCAAAAGCAGAAAAGTGAAGAAGAAAAAACACTGGGAAACATTTTTAAAAGAAAAACACTTTTTGTAAGCACTTCAAGTGTCACTGTAAAATAATGTGACGCTGTGTAATAATGTCACTAACAAAATACTTACGCTTTTCTTAAGTGTTATTATATGTTTAAAAATAGCGACATAATTGTATAAATGTCATAACGTAATTACATTTTCAGGTAAATGTTGTCATATTAGTAAAAATCGTGACATTTTTTCGGAAATGTGACATTATTTTAGTACACTTTTAAAAATATGTCGCTATATAGCTAAACACGACGACACTTTTGTAGAAAACGTCATGATTTAATTACACTTTTAAATAAATGTCTCAATATTGGCTTAAATTGTGACACTCTCTAAAAAGTGACATGATATTGATTACATTACTAAAAAAGTGTTGGTATAATTTTATCTTTACAACGCTTTTTAAAAAGCATCACAAACACATCAATTTTACTTACACTTATTAAAAATGTCACAATATTTGTGTTGTTAGAGCTCCTTTTTGTTGTAGTGTATGTAACATATTCATCTAATTATAGATTTGCGTCATAATCTTCCAATAAGATAAATTAATTATAAAAAATGATAAATTAATTGTGTTCCAAAAAATATCAAATGTGGTCTCTATTTGTAAATAATGAAAAATTATGAATTTTGGTATTTTTATTTTTATTTTTTGATACAAAATATGAATGATAATTTAATTTATATAATATGATATATGAAATTCATTACCCAATAGAAATGGGACACATGTCCCATTTAAAAAAAAAAATAATAATAATCTACCTCCTTACCTCACGCACTTTTAAAGGAACTGTATTTCACAAAAGGCCCTGGCACACCTAGCACACCTAAGTATTTGCGTTAAGTAAGAGTACAGTAAATAATGGCGTGTACTTGCAGCTGCCTTTTTTACTTTTCCTCAACTGGCACTTTTTTATTCCAATGTTTACTCCCTAAATGGCATTTATTGACCCAAATTTCTCTCTCTTCTTTATCTTTTTTTTTTCTCTTATCTTTTTTCTTTCCTTATCATTATTTTTCTTTTTCCATCTCTTGCGTATGAAAACAACCAACAGAGGAGAGGCGATGTAAGGGGAGGGGATTGTCTTATTTGGGCTTTACTTTTGCTATTAGAAGTTTAGAACTAATCAAAGTCCCATAAAATATACTCACTCGAAACAATAGTTTCAATGCCTGCAGGAGATAGTCCATACTTTTCTTTCATTTTCATCATTCTAATGTGTCTAATAAGTTTTGCATTTTCTTTATCCATTATTTGAATACCTAAGATGCAAGAACAAGGTGGATTTTTTTATTTTTTTTGGCCGGAACGATAGAGGATCTATTATAAATCAAAACGCACAAAAGTGCGACGAAAATACAACGCTCCCAACGGGAGAAGGACAAGCAACCAAAAACTGAAAAAAAAAATGAGAGGACAGGTCATACGACCGCCTAGAAATCCGACTCTAGCAACGCTAGAAACCGAAAACAAGACTCACTAGACACCAACACAACAACATACAAAGAAAAACTACAAGGATCCCAACAGGATAATACTCGAGTGTATGGTCCCCACAGGACAATCAATTTGACACTCGGGCTCACAGGGGTCAACGGCCCAAACCAAAAATACAAGACCAAAGAAACATACTAACACAGACTCAAACAAACGAAATCAAAATAACTAAAATACAAATATAAAATGCCCTTCCTCAGCCAACCGACGAGCCCAAAACAGTAGAGAACCATCGACCTAAGAAGATTCCAAGCCCGAGGAACTACGACCGAAACTGCGATAACGCCTATACAGAAGCTGAACCCAAGCCCCGAATCCGTCTCAAATCGACCCACCTCCAACCGAGAGAACTAGACCAGCTCCCCTCTCCGGCACTACCCAACCTCGCCTAACACCACTAGCCGAGCTCAGACGTACCAGACCCGCCCAGTCCTCAACACCAGAGAACCGGAGGTTATGAGAGCTTCCCGGTCCTGCAACTCCGGCAGCCCCGACGAAGGACGCCTCAGCCATCAGAGTCCCGACCCGCCCGCAGACCCACTCACCACCCAAGGCCGCCGCAAAAAACTGGCGACTACCAACCAAACCCCACCGGACGCCCCACCTGTGAAGCAGAGCAGTCCCAGGAGGACTTCAACCACTGACGGAACAGAGATAGAGGGGCTTACCTCCACCTAACGACGAGCCACTGGTGTCCGAGAGGGAACCTCCAAACTCCTTCAGGTCGTCGATCAGGGAATCACCACCTCCAATCGCAGATCCACCCGCGAACGAAGGGCACGCCACATGAAAATTACAGCAACACGAGCCGCGAGGCATCCGGGACGGGCCGAGCAGTCAGAGGCGACCGCTGGCTAGGTGTCGCCGTCGCCGAGGAAGGCGAATCGGCAGCGAGAAGAGGATCTACCGCCGGTTAGGGTTTTCGAGCGTGAGAGATTTTGGGCGAGAGAAATTTTGATTATAACAAGGTGGATTTAAAGTCCATAAATATAACAATTTATTATAAATGTTTAAACAACCTGTTATCGGCGAGATAGTATATGATCCCACTTTTAAAGAGAGGTCGTACGACTCTTTTCAATACATATTTAACATAACAGCTCGAGCCCTTTATTAATAATAATAAAAAAAGATGTTTCTAATGAATTACCTTTTGTTTATAAATATATTAATTGATAAATAATTTTATTTTTCTAATTAATATTAAAAAAATTATTATTGTTATAAAGATAAATATAATTTATTTTTTTACACATACAATATGGATGTTAAATCGAAGCTCATCAAGAGATGATTAATTTGATATATTATATATGTAAAACTGATAAAAATATAAAAGTTATTAACCTTGGAAAAGGTTAAACAAAAATATATTATAATATTAAGCAAAAATCCTATTTACACAGCATATAAGAATCCTATTTATTTTGGAGTTGGAGGAGATCGGATTAAGCAAAAATCCTATTTATTAAATGTTTTATTTTAAACAATTAGGGAATGGAGGGAATTGGATTAAGCCAAAATATATTATAATATTTGTGTAAGATTCTTAACCCGTGAAATTTTTGTGGTTCAATATGGGTAGTTTCACACCGATTTTGGCACAGATTAAGCAAAAATATATTATAATATTAAACAAAAATAATTTTTATCCGAACGAAAAGTCGAAGCATGTAATGTTGCCAAGTAAGCTTCCGAAGCGTGCGAGCCAGCCATTTAGGCTCAGAACGTTTTGAAATTATATTAATGGGGATATTAATCTATAGAATGTGTAAAAAATTTACCCGAAAAACATGTTTAAAAGTATATAAAATATTAGTAATTACAAAGTACTCCAACAAATGATTTCAAATTCGAAATCACAAAAATTTAAACAAAATAAGTCAAAAATTTGAAAAGTGTGATTTATAAAATACATGTCAAATTGAACAAAATCCTTCATTGTAGGAAGTTTATATCTAAAACATGCGTGCATTGGTGTTTTTCACTTTTATAATGCATACAATTTGATATATACCATATGTTGAAGTCGATATTCGAAAGATTAAGTGAACAAAATCCTTAATTTAAGGAATAGTTGGAAAATCCCTCCAAAATGATGGGAAAAATCGGTCCAAATTTTTTTAAAAATCTTTATATCTAAAAAACGTGTGCATTGGTATTTTTGAATTTTGAAATGCATAAAATTTAATATACACCAGATTTTGGAGTCGATAATTTGAAATTTTAAGTTGAACAAAATCCATAATTTAAGGAATGGTTGGCAAATCCATCCAAAATAATTGGATAAATCGGTCAAAATTTTTTGAAAAATATTCACAGCCGCAATTTTTGAATTTGAATTGAACAATACCTAATTTTGATGGGAGCATTAAATGTTGCCCGATTTTGTTGTTACAAGAAAATACAAAATTAAAAAAATCCTGAATTAGCATACATTTAATTTTCCCCGTGCAAAATTTTTGCTTACTATTTTCGAAAAATAGTTATTCTATTTATATATATAGGGTCACGCTCCAGTGAGAATGGTGCTCAATGAAAGAAATAAGAATACATCGTAACCATTAGATCGCATGATCCAATGGCTTATAAAAAAAAACCCAAAATATACCTTCATTAAGGATAGTAAAGTAATTTTCTACATTACATTCAAATAAGTGGCCCCACTCCAAATTAATATAGCTGCCACCTAATCCATCTACCAGCCTTAATTATAACAGTGGCCCCACCCACCAACTCACACATCTCCTCCCCCCACGATTTTATCTCTCTCTCTCTCCCTCAACCACCATGCCCGCCAACAACATACCTCTCCGGCCGCTGGCGTACTTTTCGGTGAACCTGACATGGCTACCGACACGCACCACCGACACCGACGAACATCAGCTTCCACCTCTGGGAGCTCGATGGTCGTCCGTTAGTGGCCGCACCACCGCCCGCCACAGCTCTTGACGGTGTTGCCGTCACCGTATTGCGGCTTATTCTCTATACACGACGGAAGCAGCACCTATTGTAGCAAAATATATTATTTTTACCGAGTACCGAATCGAAAGACTCGTTCCCCAGGTCGATCTCTCGAGGAAGGCGATTCGGAATCTAGAAATGGTGTTGATAACACAAAATAGAAAAATAAGTCTTAAACACTCTAATCATGATTGATTTGGAGAATTAACTAAAACAAGCTAGAACTATAAAAGCAATTGAAAGAAATAACAATTAAATTTCTAGAGAAAAAGAAGAAGTTCTAGGGGTCGGGAAATCTCATCAAGTCTTAAGCTATGTTGAATGCTTATTTGTTCGGTTACGAGATTTAACAAGCCTACACGTCTAGAGGACTATGCTCAATAACTCTTCGTAACAAGAGCACAAACATAAACGATAAACTCATTCAAACAAGCAACACATAGACAATATTTTTACGAACATGTCTACTCTATACGAGCCTAAATCGACCGACGTCTCCCCTCTCGGTTCTAAACGTCGATTAACTAGGTTAGAATGGTGATCAATCAACTAACCCTATAATTCACACAACTCGTATAGCTTGAACAAAACACATTCTTCAAAATTCAAAACAAGAATTAAAATCCATAACCCTAGGTGAATGGATTACCTCATGCTTAGATTCAATTTCATGTTAACCGGAATTAAGAACATAAAACCAATTAACAATAATAAAATAAAATTGAAAAACTTACAATCGGATTAAGAGTTGCAAGATTTCAATCCAAATATCTTTGTATCCAACAATCCAAGCATGAGAGAGAAAAAAAAAGGTGGAGAAATTTATCCTAACAATTTTGAGATTTTGGAGAGAAAAATTGAAAGGAACGATATTGGGGATTGTTCCTTAGGCCTGGAGGGTCATTTTTATATATAGAGCTTGAAAAACGGAGCTAAAACGAGTAAAAACGGAGAAAAATAAAAACAGGGTTGAACAGGTCGCGACTCGCGAGTCTTACGGATCGTAGGGTCGCGCAGCTGGTCGGAGGCTCTGTTAAAGTCGCAAGTCGCGACTTTGCTCTCGCGAGTCGCGCCGTAGGCTCGCATGTTGAGACTTTTCTCTCGCGAGTCGCGACTTTGGACTGCACTGCGCCATTTTACGTTTCGGGCTCGTTTGGGCTCGTTCGAACTCGGAATTGAGTTCCGCGTCGCTAACGAACCCATCTATCCAGTTATGCTCTCGAAACCAACTTTTCTTGAAGAGAAAATTCGCCCGAAGCTCCCAACCTACACACCAAAAACGATAAAACAGGAAGAAAATCGGGAAAACAAACGAAAAAACACCTAAAGACTCAAAATAAAGAAAAATACATAATAAACACGAAACAACTAAAAACGAAAGAAACGATCTAAAACAGGGGATAAAGAAAAGCAAAACGAGCACGAAAAATGCAACAAAAATGGGACAAACAGCACCATTCGCCGATACTGAGGGTCATTTTCCGTCGAGGAAATGCGGAGACGACATCCCGATAGCAATCGCCCATTGATACATGAGTTGAAATCTCCGTGAAGCACCTCAACATCGGACATCCTGTGCAATGAAACGTGACCTCCTGCGTCTGAAGAAGCTTCAGGTGGTTAGTCTCGAGGAAGACTTTCAGTCGTGGTGGTCGGACATGAAAACTCTGGTAGCTCCTGCACGGCCATGGCGTACACTATTCTTTCATCGAGATTGCGGCGATCAGAACGGCGACGAAAATAGGTCATCTGAAATTAGAGTGTGGGGTAGGTATGTTTTTTGAGAATTAGATTATGTCTAGGGACTTATTTGCAATTTTGATAATTTTAATTATATTTCAATTTAACCCACGGGTCAAATCTGTAATTATTTTAAGTTAATAAAAAATTATTTTTATATATTTTGTTATGCATATATATTAAATAATAAATAAATTATTAAATAATAATAATAATAATAATAATATAAATTATTAAAATAATATAACAATAAATTAGGATAATAAATAAATTATGTATTAAAAAATAATAAATGAAAATATATTTTAATTATTTAGATTAATTCGATGTACAATTATATCTATTAAAACTAATATTTGAATGCACATAATTTATTTGAGAATATATAAACTAGTGCACTTTATATAACAGAATGTTGTACTGTATAAAACAAATCATTGCACTTTATAGAACAACACGTTGCACTTTATCACCACACTCTACAAAATAAATTATGTAATAAAAAAAAGAAAAATATATTTTAATTATTTAGATTAATTCGATGTACAATTATATCTATTAAAACAATTTTTGAATACCCATATTGTATTCGAGAATATATAAATTAGTGCACTTTATATAACGGAATGTTGCACTGTATAAAACAACTCATTGCACTTTATAAAACAACACGTTGCACTTTATTACCACACTCTACAATTAATGTCAAACATCTCCCGTCAAAATATTACGCAATATAAATCTAAACAAAAGGATCTATAGAATACTATGTATTGTATATAGCAATATGTTGCACATTATAATACAAATGTTGCACCTTCTAAAACGACACGATACACGTACAAAAAATATAGTAAATATGCTAATCGATCGATTAATATTAATCGGTTAAACGTCGAATTTAATTTTTTTAAATAGACAAAATAATATAACATGACAAACTATATGAGGAGTATTACATATTTTTTTATAAAAAAAATAATACTATATAATTTTTATGTATTGCTAGTGCACGTTAGGATTATACGAATGGCACATAAATGTCTACCATATTGCACAAAATCGAACGAAAAGCAACAAACAAGAATTTTAACATTCCGGTCGATCGGTTTGACCAAACCGGGCGATGAACAATATTGTGCACTTCGTAGTATGTTAACATTTTTGAATTATTTTTTTTTTAATAATAATAATGTGCCCATACACACTCAATATTGTGTACTTTTTTTGTATCAATTCATTTCATCAAATTAACTTTCAACAAAATAACAAAAGAAAACTTTGACAAATTCTATTATTTCCTATCCCTCTTCTTTCTTGCGTGACTACTGCTTCTATTTATTATGAAACATGACTTCACAGTGCATTTTGAAGTATTTATTATAAATTATACATTTGACCCGTGAACCAAAATGTAATATACCAAAACTTTTTAGAACTGCAACTAAACCCTTATGAGTTATCAAATTTTCAATTTAAAGGCCCAAAAATTTAAATTGGATCTGCTGCAACACCACCTTCCTCCACGAGCCACGCCGCCACTGTTCATCCCGCCGTCCGATTCTTCGTTGCCGGAAAAGATCCTCACTCAGGAGCAGACGTATAATTGTCCAATTTCAAC
Organism: Striga asiatica; assembly: GCA_008636005.1. Lineage (NCBI taxonomy): Eukaryota > Viridiplantae > Streptophyta > Magnoliopsida > Lamiales > Orobanchaceae > Striga > Striga asiatica. Next base: position 2,103,751 of record BKCP01003335.1, read on the forward strand.
CTGTACCTCGAAATCAATGATGTCACAGAGCTCTGAAACTCAAAGTACAGATCGAAGAGTCGCACGAGGGAGACGCAAGAGAACCTGCCGGCGACGTTAACCAAAGACGGCGGTGTTCTCTGTCACGAAGACGGCGGCGTTCGTGATTTGGGCACATCCATGAAGGAAGCTGGACCTTTTGCGCTGCCGTAGCCCGTAGGGATGATGGCAGACATCGTAATAGATGGAAGAAGGCGGCGACGATAACGGCGGTGGAACTGGCGGCCGACGGTGGAATGAAATAGCTCACGGCGGAGGTATTATGTATGTGGGTCTGTTCGTGCGTATGTATGTGAGAGGAAGAGTGTGTAATTGTGTGTGAGAGAGGGTGATAGTTGGTGGTATGGGTGGGGCCCACATGGGTGGATGAGTGGAGAGTAGAAATATCTATTTTGTCCTTACTTAATGGTTAATTGTGTATATTTATCCCAACATGCTCACTTATTTACTGTATTGCCACTTTATGTTTGACTTGATCATGACCATTAACTTGATGAATCCAGTGGTTTACAATCATTCTTATTTCTTTCACTATCTCTCTTTCTCATATGATCTATTCTCTCTCTCCCCCCTCTCTCTCTATATATATATAGAGAGAGATAGATATAGATTTCCAAAAGTTGATGAATTGTAAAATCCACATGAGTATTAATTTTAAAATTTGTATACTGTTGAAAAGATGATACTACCAATATAAATAAGTGTTTATCTCGAATGATTGAGTTTTGAAATCGAGTCTTAACTTATCTTAAGATTCTAACTGATTTTAAGATAGTAATTAAAATTTTAATTAGTTTAAAAAATCTTGCCTACAATATATTATTCAATTTTCAAAAGATGATGATAAGTATAAGTTTGAATTTTAGAATCCACGTGAGTATTAATTTTGAGATCTGTGTACTATTCAAATTACTACATATGTTCATTTCCTGTGAACTTCATATTGATTTATTGATTTTATTTTATTTTCATACAAAGTTGATCGTCTCATTTTGTTTTACCATTTTTTCGTGGAGATTTAACAAAGTCGGTTGCAATTATATAATGATTTGGATATATTTGTAATGAAGTTCTTAAAATCGTGTACTATTAATAAATAATATATATCATTAAATATTTTTTTGAAAATGCACAACTATTGAGACTGAGATTTTGAAAATTATTTTACCTTTTGAAAAAAACGGAGTTTAAAAAAAACAATAGATTGGTAAATAAAGAATTGATGAACATTACCAAGTTTATTCTCCAACGTTCCAAATAAATAAATTGTCATAATTTATGGAAAATGATATTTAAAGAATATTGTTAGCGTTCAGTATATTTTTTTTTAAAAAGCACACATATAAAGACCGAGATTCTAAAATTTTGTTACTTTTTGAATTGAGATTCATAAATAAAGAGACCGATATTTTAATGTTGTTTGTTAATTCTAAAAAAACAAAAACAAAAACATGCACACTTAATAGATCTTAGCCAAAATTTTTAAATAATAAAATGAACTAAAGTCCGAAATTTAAGGCAGCAAAAAAACAAAAACAAAAACATGCACACTTAATAGATCTTAACCAAAATTTTTAAATAATAAAATGAACTAAAGGCCGAAATTTAAGGCAACATTTAATGTTGTATGATTTTCTAAAGAAAAAAATAAGAAAAATAATAAAACTTACTATTTATAGACTACATTAAATTTTGGCCTATTTTTTGCTACACTTTTTGATAAATGGTTATTCTTATTATATATATATATATAT
>BKCP01003335.1:2105613-2149050 GCA_008636005.1 Striga asiatica
AGATTATTCTAAAATTCGGTTACAGACTACAAGTCGGTTCGATTTCGATTTTGTATAAGAAAGATGGGGTTGCAGGCGAGAGGGAGCGGGCTTTATCACGAAGGGTCCGAAGATAACGTTGTGAACGCTAGGAAATTGTACATTATTTATCCTCATATTTTTCTTTTCAATTTAACAACTTATTTATTTTGCTAAATAATTTAAATAAAATTTTATTCTAAAATATATGTATATTTAACCTAATATAAAAATTGCACTAAAAACCATCTTTATTTATAATAAACAAAAAAATATGTATGTTATTGGATATACGGCTCAAATTACACCATGAGAATTCATTACAATCCTAATTAATATTTTACTAAATACTTGATTAAACTTCTAGTAAATGAAACAACATGATATTATTATTTTTAATTGTATTATCATATATCAACAGTTTTAAAAATTAAATGTGTAAGATAATACTAGTATGTACCCGTGTGATACACGAGACAGAGATATTAAATGAGTTATTTTCACAGGCTATGTCCGTTTAAGTATAAAAAGTAATAGATTATCATTTATTTTCCACATCTTTTAATCACCGTTATTTTTTAGCCAAAACATTATATATGAGCATGTTAGGGTTAGCTTGTGAAAATTATTAATATATTATCTCGCTAACACATTTATACTAATATAAATTTGATTTTAGTATATATATTTATTCCCTGATATAAGAGAAAATAAAAGTTTTATTTATTCTTGTTCACCATATAATACTTAATTATTATTATAAACTTTTTTTTTCATATAATATCATTATTATTTATAAAAGTTATAGAAAGTGTACGTCTTCTTTTCCTTTTTATTTTATGTAATGAAAATATTTAATGCACGGTAGTATTATTTATTTATATAATCAATTTAAAATATGTAAATAAATTTTCAAAATTAAGTAGTGCATAAATATTTTACAAAATATACACACATGTTTTTTTAGAATTTAATTTTGTATACTAAGTAAATATTCCCTTTTCTACGCCCTTCCCCCTTTCTCTCACTAAAACCCTAGCCGATCCGTCGCCTCTAATTCCATCGGTCGAATCTCCCTCGTCGGACGTCCGGATCCGTCGGTGGACGGCCTCCGTCGCTCGTCCATGGTGGTGCCGCCCTCGTCGCATCTGCTGAAGCTCCGCCCTAGGTTGCGTGTCGAACAATGGAGGTGCTCCTCCTCCATTGTTGGTCACCGGAGTCCAGGTCCAGACGGCGATGGTCGTGGTGCGGTGCTGGTTCATGGACGAGGCTGGGTCCACTGCAATCGGCTTTGGCTGGGATGCGGCTTCACCGACCTGCTCGCCCTTCTCGCCGCCAGTCAGGACCTGCGCCTTTTCGCCGGAGAAGCGGCGATTGGCAGAGGCCTCTTCCAATTCGACACCCGGTTGTGTCAATTGAAGGTTTGCTCTTGCTGTTGCTGTTTTTGTCTCGGTTTTCTATTTTGTCCACGATCGGAGGGAACTCTTGGTTCTTTCTTGGCGAGCTGGATACGGGTTCACGGTTGGGGGTCGTCGTTACTACTGGGGTCAGGATGCTGCTTCCGGTTAGTGCTCGACTGCCGGTTGTGTTCAGCTAATTCGGGCTGGGTTGTGTGGTTGTTGTTTCAGGAGGGCTAACTCGGTGAAGCCGAGCCGTGTTTGCTTATTCACGTGATTGGAATGCGGGCCAGCTCTTTGGTTGGTACTGGGGTGCGGGTACCCGTCTTGCTAGGCCTTCTGCAGTGGTGGGCGATCGTTTCCATGCTCTGGAGCTGTCTTTAGAGTTGGTTTGTCTGCCGTAAATCTAGGTGTATCTGGCGGGGGAGGCTGTGTCCTCCTTTTTGTTTTTGTTCTAGTTCTGTTTGGTCTGTGTTTATGTTATTTCTGTATTTTAGGATTGTGTTTTGGTCTGGGCCGTTGACTTCTGTGAACCCGAGTGGCACCTTATTATCCTGTTGGGATCAGACACTCGGGTATTACTCTGTTGGGGTCTTTTTTAGTTGTGTTAGTTTTGTTAGTTGTTAGTGTAGTTGCGAGTTTGTCATTCTAGTGTTGCTAGACGGTTCTAGGCGATCTTCGGATCTGCCTCCCAGTTTTATAGTCTCTGGTTGTACTATTCAGACATTGACTGTTTTCTTTTCGCACTTTGTGCGGTTTTATTAATATAGTACATCTATCGTTTCGGAGAAAAAAAAATCTAAAACTGCAACGATTTATCACTATAATTAACTAAAAAATTGGGCGAAAAATCTAAAAAAAAATGCATTAATTGAATAGTCCACGATGATATATGTAGAATTTTTTATTTTTTATTTTTTACCAAATAAGCTTATAAAAAAGGAACAACCATCTGCATTTCTAATATTTTATAATAAACTCCCATGATTCTTTTTATTTTTCGTGANATTTTCTATAAATATTTTTGGATAAAAAGTGAATATTTTTGAAAAAAAAAAATAAAATTATTGTTAGAACTTAAAATATATTGTACTATTTATCTTGACCAAAATATTATCAACAAGAATTACGGAAAATCAATTTTTTAATTTATTATAATGGATATCAATGAAATTATTGCAGATATTAATAAAATTATTTAATGAAATAATATTTTTTTATCATATCTGATTTGATTTTATTTCAAAACGTGTATATAGAAGCAATTAATGCATATATTTAAAAAAAATTAAAAAAAAAAAAAAATGCTTCTAAAATTTTTTACTATTATTTTTAGTACACCCATATCACTCTCGGTTTCATCATCCGACACCCACTCAACATGTGGACGGTTCCGGTTGAGCATGTCCCGAAAACTTGGACCCACCGGAGGCGCTGTCATCTTCGGCTCTTCTAAATTACATCTACCCTCATCCCCGCCTACTTCTGACTTCACTGCGCTTCGCTTCGGGTCAGGTTTGTTTGGCATCTATGCCCCCTGCCCTCCAAACAGTATGGGAGCCTTTCAGCTCGTACTGCTCACACATCTAGATCATCAAAAAACAAGAACCATACCGCTTTGAACAGAGTCTCCCTCTTTGAGTAGTGCTACCTCCGGTGAAAGGAATGAAGATGAAGATCTAATTCAAATAAGTTCAGTGCCTAATTTATTCCGTAGCACCCTCTATTAGAGGGCAGACTGGTGTCTTGATCGCTTGACGGTTCTATCCGAGCTCTAGAAGATCTTTTCCCAGGTGCTAACAATTATTCCCCGGCGGATGCCTTACAAACTCTTCCCTCTCGCCCGCTGACATCAGAGTTGGGACTTACATGAATGAAGGTTTTTATTCCACTCCCCGAACTCACTTTCGTTAGAAAGCGTTATAGGCTCCTTTCATGGCAGTTCCGTCTATCACTTTATTGTGAAATACCAGATCGGCCCGTTCTGCCATAAGTACCTCCCTACGTAGAATTAGGCTTATCACCTTCTTCCTTGATCTTCTTCTACTGGGACTGGAACAAAAGAAAAAGAGGTCTTGACGACCAGGGTCAATGCAATTGAGCTCAATCCTTTCTGCCATTCATATTGAAGGTGATGATACACCATAAGAAGAGCTTATTGGTTGGAACATCCAGTTATCTTGGTAGAAATTTGATATCTTTTGTTCCGTCTCAGCAAATTCTTTTTTTTCCACAAGGGATCGTGATGTCTTTCTACAAAATCGCGGGTCTCTTTATTAGTTCCTATTTGTGGTGCACAATTTCCTGGAATGTAGGGACGAAGAAGAAGACAAAGAAGAAGAAGAACACGAAGAAGAAGAAGAAAGAATTCTTATTATATAGATATAGATTCACTATTCATCCACTCACATAAATTTAACTAACAATCACTTCATATCATCTCTCTCATACTTTTACATCAAACTAATTATAATTATTTTATTTTAAATATTATTTTAATATAAACTAAAAATTTCACTAACGACTAACTATACTACTTTTTCTAAATTGACTAAAAAAACTCACTTTGAGTTAATTCACTCAAATTATTTCTTTTACAAACACATCCTAAGGCTTAAAGTGTTCCTTTTCCCCAAATCTATCTATTTATAGAAAATTATTAGCTTCGTGAACAAGCCTCTCATTTCTCCTGCTCTTGGTGACTCTCGGCTTCTCTCAGTCTCACCAAAAATGGGCGCTGCTCGGCTGAGATGTGCTTGAGACTTAGGAGTATTTTGAAATATTTGCTATGAACTTTGCAGGGGGAAAATGACGATGGCGGCTGAGGGCTATTGTTGGTTTAAGTAGGGGAGATTAGGGCTGCTGGAATGAGAGAGGCAGAGTCCGAGAAAGAGAGAAGTTGTTGGGGGACTTGGTCTAGGTTTGAGGGCTGGCAGCTGAGGTGTTTTGAGGGGGTTACTGCTGGGAGCTCGTGGAGGAACTGCTACCGAGATTCTAGGGCAATTACGGTGGTGCACAGACTGTGTCTTGGCTTTCATGGGAGAGCCGAGTTCAAGGCTAAAGGATGTTTGGATTTTTCTTTCTGTTTTTTTTATTTTGCCGAGAGCATGATTGGATATAAATCCAACTCAAAAAATTCAATCATTTTTAACTCAACCACTTTTTTTAACTCAACTTTAACTCAACCCCACTATCATCAATATTATCAATATAATTAAATAATATCAATCAATCATTCTTACACAAAACATCAACTTTAATTCACTATTCATCAACTCATATAATTTTAAACCATCACATCACATCTTCTCTCTCCTACATTTTACATCAATTTAATTTTAATCATTTTATTTTAAATATTATTTTAATATACTCACTAACAACTAATCATACCAACTTTTTCAAATTTAGCCAACCAAATCAAAAATTCAATCAAAACAAAAACTTTTTTATATCCAATCATGCTCTTACTTAAGCAACAATAGCTCCTTTATCTTACTTAGGCACGTAAATTAGTTCACTTAGGACATTTTTTATGACTTAGGCATAAATTTTAGACTTAGGATTATTTTGGGTTCTTAGGATTATTTTGGGTTCTTAGGATTATTTAGGCACAATTAATTAGGAACAATCAATAGATTAATAACTTTAGAAAAATTAAATAGATGAGGACATCTACCTAATTTTTATTTTAGATTAAAAAAAATTTAGAATTAAAACCAAGATTAAAACAACTAGTCGAGCTATAAATGAATGCAAAACGTGTATACTTTTATTTAAGAAAAGGGGCGCTACAATTAGTTTGCAGGGATGGTGTGCCTACAAGGCAGACAAAAAATATTGTATACAAGGAAGTTTTTAATGATATGTAACAGTTTTTTTATTCTATTTATTTGATTTTTTTTATTCACGAATATAATAACAAAGCAAGATAAATTGCTTTAAAATTGTCCGCCTCATGCATTGCACGGGTTCTGCACTAATATGTAAGGAGAAGATAATAAAACAAATAAACAATATACCATATCTTGCAATGCTATTTTTTTCACTTTCACTTTACCATCATTTCATTTTCTTTCCTTTTCTCTTTGGTCTTGTTCGAAGCGGAGGTGTAAGGGTTGGAGAATTTGGACGGTTGGAGCATTGTTGCTTCACATAAATATATCAATAAAATGACCAAGTCAACCAAAAATAAAAGTTGTTGAAGAAAATTATTTGTCATAATTCGATTTATAATACAGAAAATTGTGACATTGTTGTAGAGAATACTTTCCTCGTCTTATTACGAATTCAGCTTATAGAGCAATGATTCGCTTACAGAGCAGTGACTCGAAAATTGTGTCACAGTTGTAGAGAATACTTTCCTCGTCTTATTACGAATTCAGCTTATAGAACAGTGATTCGCTTACAGAGCAGTGACTCGTGCGGATAACGTGTTTTAAAACTAAAGAGTGAGAATATATTCTCTTGGCATGATTTTTATTATAACTGAAACTTTTAGTTATAGAAAAACTTCTAATGACATAATCGTAATAATACAATTACATCAAAGGTAAAATAGTCATTCACACCACATATAATAAATAAGGTTATTGGGATTAATTGAGATATTTCATAACACAAATAAAATTGTTTGATTAGATGAAATTGTTTGAACCTCAGCCAATTTTCAAACACATGTATCGAGAATTAAACTTCGTGCTCAAACCAATTTACCATGAGCATGTTTGTTAAAGGAGACCGGATTAGATAATTTTTATCTAGGGTTCCAAGATTGAGGTGTAGAGATTTATTTAAACTTATGTTTGTTATGTTTAATTTACTCAAGATAAGATTATCATAATAATTTGTTTTCCTAGATTGTGAATAGGATAAGATGGACATTTACAAATTTGTCCATATATTTAACAAATGGTATGTGTAACAAATGAAGATACGAAAAGCTCTTCTCTCTCTACTGTAACAGTAAATTGCCATTAATACACACAAGAAGATAAGCAAAGCTCCCTTGTATCTCTCTCAACCATTTCTGCACACTCTGAAAAAGCTCCATTTATTAATGTCCACTTCTTAGCTCCAACCTTTGAGGAGATTTATTTTCAAATTCCAGCTGAAAAAAATTCCCCACTTTTCGTTCAATTGAGGCCACAAAATCAATTAATCGCCGCTGAAATCTGCCGAAATCTGGTGGTTTCAAAGGTTTATTTCTGATCGGTACATGAAATCAAGCACAAGATAGACGATTCACATAGGAACCCGGGGTCAGAGGGATTGTACTCCGGCAAGAGCTTGATGAGCAGCGACACCACCGTCGAGACGGCCGCCCTCAGCCACTCTTCCGCCAGCCTCAGCCTGTTCTCGTTTGAGCTTCCAGCGGGCTCGCCGGAGCAGGTAGCACTGTAGACGCTCCACGCGTCGGACTCCTCGGACTCCTCAGCACTGTAGACGCTCCACTAGTATAATATAATAAAATAAAATAAGAAAAAAATAAACATGGCGTGAATAATTTTCATTAGTGAAGTTGTGGCAGAATAAGTAATTTTTGCATTGACCAAGGTGAAGATGGTCAACATTATTTACTTTTAGGGACAAGGTAGTAAATTCAAATAGTTAATACTGTACCGACAGAAAATATCCTACCCCTTACGCAAGATCAAATAATCGTTGTTTCCCACGATAATTACACTGTGCATCGCGGGCTTTATACTATCTTGCGGGCCGGAGTCTTGAAAAACAAACGCAAGATAAATGGTGGATTGGAGGTACAATCCTATCTAATCCGGGCTAACAAACGTGCCCTAGGCGTATAGTATAGCCACAGCCTTATTGCTATCCGGCCTTGTAATAATCAGTTCACGCTCGGCGTATAACAACTTGTACGTACTCTTTTGAGTTTTGACCTGAATGTGTTGAAGGAGGAGAGCCCGAGGAAGCCCATATTGACCCAGTTCAATCATTAATCAAATTGAATACACAAATACATTCAGCATCCCACACCAAACCACTCACACACACAATCATCATAAAAAGGCCCATGACAGCCTAACAAATTTCAGTACATTACAGAACACACACTCACACACTGGCAATCCATATTATCAGTATATTTCCCCCTCCACATATTATCATATCAAACAAACACACACACATCCTAACTAGCCGGGCCCATAAGAGCCGGCTCCAGGACCTGAAGCATGCCCGTCCCAACCCTCGTCGTGAGTTCCTCAACAGGCACCTTCACCACATCCCTCCTCATCCCTATATCCGCCGCATACCGGCTCGCGCAGTACACCCCAACACCCGTAACCACCATTCCGTACACATTAGTCGTCACGAGCCGCAAGGGCGTGGACAAAACTGCCGCGAGTGGCCCACCTATAATGGACACTGCCTGCCCACTCTGGCCCATCGTGCTCTGGTCCAGCACCAGGAGGCCCGTTTTACAGTATATGGCAAAGTCCTCACAGTTGTTCTTGAACACGTTGTAGCACCCGAACCCGTTGTCCAGGAGGTATCGGGCCCGGTGGGCCACGGTCTCGTCGTCGTCTGAGATGGCTAGGGTGCAGGTTCCCCCGCGGGCCTTGGCCAGGAAGAGGGCTGGGCTCACGGCGTATTCGAATCGGTATAGAATGCCGCCAGCTAAGAAGCAGTCGAGGCACGAGATGACGACCCCGTGCCCGTCGTCCTCTGGAGGGGAGCAGGTGGGGCATGGGGTTCGGGCCCTGGCAGGGCCCGAACTGACGAGGAGGAGGTCGAGTACGGTGCCCGTACCGACTTCCTGGCCGCGCCTTGTGAAGTGTATGACTTTGTCGTCTCCGACGTATATGCCTATTCTCGTGCAGAGATGAAGCCGAGAAAAGAAAAATGTTTTAGCAGGAAGAATGATAAAAATCATAGACTTGTGTTATGTAATAGTAACAAAACTATGCTGAGTATGAAGATAGATTGTAGGAAGTTTTTGATCTGGATGAGAAAGTAGTGATATTTATGATTTAGAAGTGTTCCAGTTAATTACTAGGATGTTATGAAATATTTGTTTATAACATGTAAGTGTAAAAACAATGAATTTTAAGTTTTGATATCAATGGGGCAATTGTTCATGGTTTCTACAGTAAAAAATTCAATCAGAACTCAAATTTAACTCAACCACACTATTTCTCATATTATCAATATAATTAAATAATATCAACCAATCATTCTTACACATCACATCAACTTTAATTCACTATTCATCTACTCACATAATTTTAACTGACCATCACTTCCAATCATTTTTATCCTACTTTACATCAAATCAACTTTAATTATTTTATTTAAATATTATTTTAATATATCCACTAAAAACTAACTATACCACATTTTTTTTCAAAATTAACTATAGTTAAAAAACAAACCAAATAAAAACTAGTTGAATCCATATATCACCCTCTAAAAACGTTCCCATGGAAGGAAGACTACATCAACGTCTTAAAAGCTTGCTCATTGAAGGAAGACGAGATCTCGTTAGCTACCAAGTAATTTGCAAGTGGCACATGAGGTGTATACATACAGTTTTATTGTTAATGCACTTCAATGATACTAGTTGGAGAAACAAAACACAGTCGACTAAATGACGTCAATAACATTTGCTTGAGGAAAGATGATGCAATAATAGATCTCAAACTCCCTTCACATAATGATGGTGAACAAGTTAATGATACTTCAAAAGCAGTAAAATGTACAAGGTACCAGCTGAAAACAATTATATATACGACAGCAATAGGACATAGATAAAAAATCGTAAGTTACTCTGTTCCATAAGTTGAAAACCAAGATGCATGTAGAACTATCAAGGTCATTGTTAACATAGTTGAACTTTCAAAGGCAATAGAAGAAAACGCATTAGTTAAAATTTTCCACTAAACATAACATAGAGGCGTGGAATCTTTGTTGTCTGGATACATTCAACAATTTATTCAAACAAAATAACCTTCACGAGAACACCATTCACTCATTTTAGATCATCGACTCCGCATTCAACTCATCCCAAATAAAACCCATAAAAATCTACTGTGGCATTGATGCTGTGAGATCGGAAATAGTAGAAACAGATCCCCAAGAAACCGAATTAAGCAAAACATAAATCCTATTAAACTTTCTTAAACAACAACACACTTTCTTTCACACAATTCTAGGCAATTCCCAAAAGTTTATAAAGAATGATGGGATTTGTACCCACTACATTTCCAGCTTCTCCTAGGTTTACCACCAACATCATGAATCTTTTTCGCAATCCAAATGAAACATCAGACAACTTTTAACACGATAAATTAAACTCTAGCATAAATTATATCAGCAGAATTTATCAAATACCATTATCCCAATCACTGGATCCACATGTCCTGCACACAGAATCTATTAATTCAAACAAAACTAACCGTGATGAGCATACACATACGCCGTGCGCCATGAGTATATGTGATCCCCTGCTTTGAGGATGCTCCTATCGATTCTGTGCGTTATTTCAAAAAATCCAAACACATAAACACACACGCACAGCAAAATCAGCCCAAAAAATAGCGAAAAAAACAAGGAAAGAACAATTCAATACAATAACAAAGATATTTGCATAAAGATTAGCAAAAACAATGAATTGTACCTGTTGGAGAGCAGCCCCATTACTGTTATTCGATCTTCTAGGTGTGAATTTGAAGGGGAAAAGGGAGTGTGATCTAAAGGCTTTCAAAGACGGATAAATCGAAAAAGAGGGAGAATATGTTTTACGCGATGAAAAAAACTTGCGTTTCCAAGGCGCGGTAGTGGTGCAGCATTAGTCAATGACACAATTACCCTTCTTGCAATGGCCAAATTTCATATCTTAGCCATTAAGGTATCGTGTTGACCGTACAACTCATATAAATTACAAATTTGATCTTACAATTTTTTTTTTGTATGTTTTCTTACATTATACCAATCATCACTCTCCTCCGATTTTTTTTTTTTCCAATTCATCTCAAACCTTCATATAAATTACAAATTGATCTTACATTTTTCTTTATGTTTTCTTACATTATACCAATCATCTCTCTCCTCCGATTTTTTTTTTCCAATTCATCTCAAACCCTTTCTTGCGCCGCTTCCCTGTGCCTCTCCGCCGACAAGTGTTCTGCACCCCACTACTCTTCCTGCATCTGCACCTCGACGAGCTCCTGACAGGTCCTCTTCCCTTCTCCGGCATGGTGCATCGACTTTTTTAGTTGGCCATGACTGGTTGTAGAAGGGTTCCAGATTGGCGGCGAGTTTCATCTTTATGGGCTCTGGTTTTGTCTTGTGGTGGCCGGGCTGTGGGCGGCTCCTTGCGACTCCACTATCCCCATCCTCTCCCTGGTGTTGGGAAGCGGAGATCCTCCGGCGGGCAGCTTCCTTCTCCAGTTGTGTCCAGGTAGCGGTTGTCGGTTTTTGTTGGGGAGGTTTAAACACCCCGAAAGGGTGGGGAATTAAGGATTGATCCCGAACCTGTAAATAGTCAAGACCCTAAATGGGCCAGAAAAATCATAGTGACCGCGCGTCGCGACGCGACAAATTTAGATTTATAAATGTTTTCCTCAACTAACCTCTACTAACTAGTAGTAGTGGCGAGTAAGGGTCGATCCCACTTAGATTTATAAATGTTTTCCTCAACTAACCTCTACTAACTAGTAGTAGTGGCGACTAAGGGTCGATCCCACGAGGAGTAGGAATTAAATTGTGACAATCTCGTATTAATTGAATTAAACTAGAAAAGTAATAAAAGATGGGGGGATTGCTAATGAAAATAAGAGAAGTCCAGTTTTCGGTTCAGTTATCACCCAATCTAAATCTACCGTTAATTAATTTCAACGCTTTCTCTAGATTGCTAATGAATTACCAACCCTAGCTACCAACAAGCTCTGTTAACCGAATTTTTCCTTACCGAATATTTAATCGAAATAAGCTCTTCGACTAAATCTAACTAGTGGACAACCTAGAATAAGCTCTCTAGATTTAATACACTAGCAGCAATAATTATTAGGAAAATAGATTAGTCTAAGCAGCGGTCGCAAAAACTCGACCGTTTAACTTATGTTCACCCTACCCTAGAGATGCACGACCCCTAGTTTACTACTAATGAAATGAGACAATAACAATCACGGATTAAAGTCTCAAATATAGCAATTAAACTATGAACATTTAACGTAGTTGGCCAGACTAAATCAAACACCCACAATTCATAAACATTAAACACAAATAGCATGAATCAACTCATCAAAAAAAATAAATACGGCGTCTCGATTAATCAACGATAAATATAAATCCTTTAATACATAGACAAATCAAAGTTAGGGTTCAAACATCCCCTAAAACTGGATAAAAACTAGCCTAACATAATAATAAAAATAAATACTAGATGAAAGAGAGAAGATAAAATTATCTCCTTCTTGTGTGTGGGTGCGGCTTCCCTCCGCGTGTGTTCTTTTTCTCAGTCCGTGTGTGTTCTCTCTTGTTCGCGTCTGTGTCTTTTTCTCTCGCAAAATAATCCTCCGAGTAGCCCTCGGCTTTTTCTTATTCCTGTCAAAAAATAATGCCTGCTAATAATTGTCCTCTCGCAAATAAATCTTCCCGACTCTTCAATATTCTTCTCAATGCTTTGTATATTGTCCAATAAAAATAAAGCCCACTCCAATCAAAAGTCTTATTTCCCAAGTCACCAAAGTTCCTCCAAGTCAAACTATCTCCCCCATGCATTAGTTTGTTGGCCACGTGTATCAATCCATTAACCAAATTAAATTGGCTTAAATTGCTTGCACATGATTTATTTCCAACAAATTGGTTAAGTTTTGAGCTCAATCATTTATTTTCTTCATGCCAAAAATTCAAGCAGTCAACATTACGGTTATAATATCCATTGCCATCTTCAAGTATTCTTCAAAAAACTAAAAATAGATAATAAAATATCAAAGTACATTAATTCATCCAAATAACAAATAAGTCGAAAAATATAAACGTGCAAATAAATTTAACATGTAAAGATGCAATATTAAATATATAAAATATGCACATTTTTCGACTTATCACATAGGCCTATACATGTCCAAACCAAAAATGAAAACACAAATGAAAAGAAACAACGACCCAAACGAAAAGTCTGAACCTGGGCTGACAAATGTTCAGGCGACCAGTCAAAGTGGGCCAGAGCACGATAAAAATAGAACGACTACTAGAATCTAAACGAGAGGTAACCAAGTCGATACATGCGCCCAAGCGTACGAAGGCAGAGAAAGGCGTCGTCAGGGTGAAAAGTGCGCCTCTGGGGAGTTAAGGCACCAAGGCTTGCCAGGAAGTCAGTTGGTTGGTTCTCACGGAAGATGTGCGAGATTCGATAGCGAATCGAGTAAAGTGTGAATTTAATGGGCATGAGCGGGTGTTGAATCTGCCATGAGTCCTTGTGGCCCGAGGTCAAGAGGGTGGGGATAATGGCAACATTCAGCCCAATCCAAATGTGAGTAGAGAGAGGCTAAAATCTAACGACCGATCTGGAGCATCTGAACCTCAGCATCATAGCTCGAGGAGGCCTGAAGAGGGGCGTGAAATGTGGATATGAGAGCTCTGCTGTGATCCCTAACGGCTGCTCCGGGTGAGTCGGTCGAAAGATCTGTCGATGTTCAGTTTAAACCAAGGGGGGTCAGGTCTTAATCAAACAACGAATCTGGGGCGAGGGTGCTAGACATGCGGCAGCGGAGGCAACACGAAGCGGTGGGGCGGCGTGCAGCCTGTCCAGTCTCTAGGCATGAGTCTGTCCAGAGCTGTGAGGAGGGAGAGATGTCTATCAACCTACAAAACAATATGAGAGCACATAAAAGTAATATCCCTATGATTCGCACTATTCCTCTCTGTCTAGATTGTTGGGAAAAATACGCTGAAATTTCCATGAAGTCGGATCTATAAAAGTGAAATAAAAAATAAAAATTGGACACACCAAATTGATAACGGAGTTCGGCCAATAATGCCTACGTCTCCGGACTACTGCAGTTATTTTATTGGGAAAAAGAAATACACTCGTGTTTACAAAACACTCTCAAACTCACTCACAATTCACAACTCGAAAATACATACAAAGGCTAGATTATTTTTTCTAGCTCACTCCCTCTTTTTCTCTCTCGTATTTTGGTTGTTCTTGGTGTGTCTTTGCTTCAAAATTGTGCTCATATTTATAGCTGAAAATGGTGTAAAGCTGGTGCAGAATTGGTGCAAAATTTCGGCTGCAATTTAATGCTCAGCCTCCAAATTTAATGCTCAGCCTACAAAATTAATTGCACAGCCTCCAATTTCACAGCCTCCAATTTTAATGCACAGCCCCCAATTTTGTCAACAAATGCTGCTTTATCAATCTCCCACTTGAGGACTGATTTCAATATGTCCTCACACCTCAATTACTGCAGTAGTCTTCTCAGGTCTTTTATCCTAGCAAGCCAACTGAAGTTGAGCACAACTTCAGTTTGTCAATGGTCACCACCTTCGTTAGCATATCTGCTGGGTTCTTGCTTCCTACAATCTTTTTCAAAGTCAACACTTCATCCTCGAGAAGAGATCTGATGAAATGATATCGTATGTCAATGTGCTTAGTTCTGGAGTGAAACACTGAGTTCTTTGCCAGATGTATTGCACTCTGACTGTCACTGTGCAAGACACTCTCTTTTTGAGTGAAACCCAACTCTGCTAACAATCCTTGAAGCCATATCAATTCTTTACTGGCTTCAGTCACTGCTACATACTCAGCCTCTGTAGTGGATAGAGCAACAATCTTTTGTATCCGCGACATCCAACTAACAGCTATAGCTCCGACAGTGAAAACATAACCGGTGGTGCTTCTCCGGTGATTAACTTCACCTCCAAAGTCTGCATCTACGTAGCCCTGTAACTTTAGATCTCCTTTTCTAAAATACAGACATTTTTCTGTTGTGCCCCGTAGATATCTCAAAATCCATTTGACTGCTTCCCAATGAGCTTTTCCTGGATTTGACATAAACCTGCTAACAACTCCCACTGCATGGCCAATGTCTGGCCTCGTACAGACCATCGCGTACATCAAACATCCAATGGCTGAAGCATAAGGAATCTTAGCCATGAGCTCTTCTTCTTTCTTTGTTTGAGGAGACTGATCCTTGGATAGACGAAAATGGCTGGCCAAAGGTGTACTGACTGGTTTGGCTTTGTCCATATTAAATCTCTGCAAGACACGATTGATGTACTCTGCTTGAGATAACTGCAAAACTCCCTTTTGTTTATCTCTCGTGATTTGCATTCCAAGGATCTTCTTTGCTGGGCCTAAGTCCTTCATGTCAAATTCTTTTGACAACTGCATCTTTAATTTTCTGATGTCTTCCATATCTGATCCTGCTACTAACATGTCATCAACATAAAGTAGCAAGATGATATAGCTGGACTCATACTTCTTGAAGAAACAACAGTGATCAGCATTGCACTTCTGGAAGCCTTCCTTGTGCATGAAGCTTTCGAACTTCCTATACCACTGTCTTGGAGCTTGTTTCAGGCCGTACAAGCTCTTCTTCAATTTGCACACCATATCCTTCTTTCCATCTGAAAATCCTTCAGGCTGGTGCATATAGATCTCCTCATCTAGGTCTCCGTGAAGAAATGCAGTCTTCACGTCTAATTGCTCTAGGTAGAGCTCTTCGCTAGCCACAATACTTAACACAGTCCTAATAGTATTGAGCTTTACAACTGGAGCAAAGATTTCAGTATAGTCAATTCCTTCTTTCTGCTGAAATCCTTTGACAACCAGTCGGGCTTTGTATCTCCTGGAACCGTCATGGTCTTCCTTTACCCGATACACCCATTTGTTGTGAAGTGCTTTCTTTCCCATAGGTAACTTGACTAGTTCCCATGTCTGATTTGAGATCAAGGACTTCATCTCGTCCTTCATGGCAAGCTCCCACTTGCTAGCATCTGTGGTTTGACAAGCTTTCATGTAATTTTCAGGCTCTCCTCCATCAGTCAGCAACATGTAGTCCATGTATCTCCTGTTAGGCACATGGGGCCGAGATGACCTTCTCAATACAGGAGCTGGAGTAGGAGGTTCTGATTGCACATCACTTTCTTCATTTGATTCCTCTGACTGAGGACTTCTCATTATAGGACTGTCTGGGATATCTTCCACCTCAGCATAAACTGGCCCACTCGCTTCTGAGTTGCTGGCACCTGTATTATGCCGGTCCTTGTACATCACTCTTTCATTAAAGATGACATCTCTGCTGCGGATCATCTTTTTGTTTTCATCATCCCATATGCGGTAGCCAAACTCATCTTCACCATAACCAAGAAAAGTACATTTCTTTGATTTTGGATCAAGTTTGTTTCTACCTTGATCACTGATGTGCACATATGCTACACACCCGAAAACTCTAAGATGTGAGAGTTTTACTTCTTTTCCGCTCCATACCTCTTCTGGTAACTTGTGATCCAGTGGTACCGATGGACTTCGGTTGATCAAGTAAGCTGCTGTGTTGACTGCTTCTGCCCAGAACTGCTTTGGTAGGCCTGACTGCACACGCAAGCTTCTGGCTCTTTCAGTCAACGTTCGATTCATACGCTCAGCTACACCATTGTGTTGAGGCGTACCAGGCACGGTTCTCTCCATTCTGATCCCGTGCTCATAGCAAAACTTCTTGAATCTGGTGGTTACATATTCACCACCATTGTCGGATCTGAGCTTCTTGATCTTCAAGCCTGTCTCATTTTCCACCATAGCTTTCCAAATCTTGAAAGCTTCAAATACTTCTGACTTGTGTTTCAGAAAGTAAACCCATACCTTTCTGGAGTGATCATCGATAAAAGTCACGAAGTATTGCTTCCCACCAACGGATGGGACAGTGGTTGGACCCCAAACATCAGAGTGGACGAGCTCAAGCTTCTCCTTCTTTGGAGTTCTTCTACTTGTTTGAAAGCTGACTCTCTTCTGCTTTCCAAGTATACAACCTTCACACATGTCAATTTCTATTGACTGGAGGCCTGGTAATTTTCCTTTTGAGTGAATGATCTTCATCCCTTTTTCACTCATATGCCCAAGTCTTTGGTGCCATAGATTGGGACTTTCATTTGCTGCAACTGCAATCAGATGACATGCTCCTGAGGTCTTGTAAAGAGTACCACTCTTTTTGCCTCGAGCAATTGTCATCGCACCCTTTGAAATCTTCCAATCATCACCATGGAAGATTGTCGTGTAGCCTTCACTGGCTAGCTGGCCCACGGAGATTAAATTCTTCGTCAGGTCGGGAATATGTCTAACATTTTTCAATTCCCATACAGACCCGCTCAGCTTGATTTTTATTGCACCTTTCCCTACAACCTCACATGATTGCTCATTACCAAGGTAAACTTTACCAAGGTTACCAGGAACATAATTTTCGAGTAGTTCCTTCTGTGAGGTAGCATGAAAGGATGCTCCAGAGTCTAACACCCAAGACTCTTCTCTGTTCTCCAAAGAACATACCAGCATATCTCCTCCTGAGGATGAGGCAACATTTGCTTCTTCTTTTGCCTCCTGACCCTTCGGTGCACTCTTGCACTGGTTTCTGTAGTGCCCGGTCTTCCCACAATTCCAGCACTCGATCGACTTCGAGGTTTGGGAACTACGATGATTTCTGGACTTGGATCTTCTTCCCTTTGATTTGTTGTGTCTGCTTTCTTTGGTTGAACTTCTTCCTCTTGACTCTGTATGCAATACAGAAGAGGTCGATGGTTCACCCGACTCTCTCCGCCGGATCTCTTCACTGAGAACCAAATTTTGGACATCATCAAATCTCAACTTATTGTTTCCCGATGAGCTACTCACAGCCGTGACCGTAGCATTCCAACTTTCTGGTAGGGAAGACAAAAGTATTAAAGCCCGTACTTCATCATCGAACTCGATCTCAACTGAACTCAACTGGGTTGTGACGGTGTTGAGCTCATTGAGATGATGTGCCACCGAAGCACCTTCGGTCATCCGAAGGTTGAACAATCGCCTCATCAAATGAACTTTATTTGAGGCCGATGGTTTCTCGTACATGTTGGAAAGAGCCTTCATGAGGCCTGCTGTCGTCTTTTCTTTTGCAATGTTAAAAGCAACATTACGGGATAACGTCAGCCGGATGGCTCCAAGAGCTTGTCTGTCAAGGAGACTCCATTCTTCCTCCTTCATGTCCTCTGGCTTCTTTCCTGTGAGTGGTTGATACATATTCTTCTGGTACAGATAATCCTCGATCTGCATCTTCCAGAAGCCAAAGTCCGCACCGTCGAACTTTTCGATTTTCATTTTTCCTTCGTCTGCAGCCATCACTTCGACTCTGATCTGACTTCTCTGCCGGATCGTTTCTGTAATTTTTGTGAACTACCGTGTTTTATAACACGTCGGTAGATAAATTTGTAGCGCCGACAAAATTGGTACTATTCACGTTTTTCAACGGAATAGTAACACCACACAAAAAAATACAGAATTAACAATCTGGCTCTGATACCAGTTGTTGGGAAAAATACGCTGAAATTTCCATGAAGTCGGATCTATAAAAGTGAAATAAAAAATAAAAATTGGACACACCAAATTGATAACGGAGTTCGGCCAATAATGCCTACGTCTCCGGACTACTGCAGATATTTTATTGGGAAAAAGAAATACACTCGTGTTTACAAAACACTCTCAAACTCACTCACAATTCACAACTCGAAAATACATAGAAAGGCTAGATTATTTTTTCTAGCTCACTCCCTCTTTTTCTCTCTCGTATTTTGGTTGTTCTTGGTGTGTCTTTGCTTCAAAATTGTGCTCATATTTATAGCTGAAAATGGTGCAAAGCTGGTGCAGAATTGGTGCAGAATTTCGGCTGCAATTTAATGCTCAGCCTCCAAATTTAATGCTCAGCCTACAAAATTAATTGCACAGCCTCCAATTTTAATGCACAGCCCCCAATTTTGTCAACAAATGCTGCTTTATCATAGATGAACCACATGATTAGACAAAGAATGAAAAAGCTCACATGTCTAAAGTGTGTCGTTGTGAGAAGAAAATCAGGAGCAAAAATAAACAGTCTATAGTGGGTAGGGGTTTATGAGTAACTGTGGAAAAATGCTCACATACTCTCCTCGCAACCTGCACTCTAAAAACAAATGAGAAAAAGTCTCAGTCTGAAAATCACTGGTCTCAGCACAACAGTAACACCGCGAGGGGAAGAAAGTCCCCCTCGCCTGCACCACAGAATCGATCAGAATTCAGCATAGAAGAAGGTGCAAAAGGAGGACAAAGATGGTCAGCGCAAGTAGGTCAGTCCAAATGGCCCCATAGAGAAGGTTAGACCGTTCACCCAACCATAGTTCCTCCCAAGCCGTAATTCCTCTCAATCTCGCTGATCTTCTCAGCCGTGGCTACTTGGTCACTCGCGTCTACTCGGTACTCTCGGATCTCCATGGGTATCCAAGGCTCTCCGCGAGGGGCTTGGATTGTCTCGCGATCAGGCAGCGGTTGGAGGCGTGCCTCAGTCGTCGGTTGATGCGCGGCGATCCTCGACAAGGACGTGCGGTTGTGGTTGTTGCCCTCGGCGCTCGCGTGCGGGCTACTTGGGACGCCAACGATAGAGTAGTATGAGGGGATATTTTCGAGGTGTGATTGTGAGAAAATGAGGGACTTGTGAGAGTATTTGGGATGCTCTTTGCTACTGCAGCTAAAGTTGAAAAGAGGGAGAGAAAAAGAGATTTTCCCTTGACTTTGAAGAGAGGAAAAATAAAGGGGAGGAATGGGATCAATTCTTACCTTTCTTGGGCTGATTTGGGGCGGCTCTTTTGGGGATGATTGGGGCTGATTTGGCCGGCCAAAAAGGAAGGGTGGGGAGGAGCTTACTTACCATAACAAGCTTCTAAAGTTTGAAATTTGAACTTGTGAAAAAGGTGCCAAAGAGGCCTGCAAAGAGGCCGAGACTTCCAATATTATGGGCCGATTTCCTTGAGTGAAAAGGGTCGAATGAGTCTATAACATCTTGGGCTTTGCTTGAAAAAAGGGGCTAAATAAGGTTCACAAAGGGTTTTTGCCTTTAAACTTAGAAATTCGAACGATTTTCGCTTGACAACGAAAATAAATAAACTTGGAATAATTTAAGTAGACGAGGACATCTACAAAAATTATTTAGGTTATTGGATTATAAGGACGAGGACATCTCAATAATCATAATAAGCTTATTAGAAATTCAGTCGAGCTAACACAACATGCAACACGATAATGCAACACAAGCATAAAAATAAACCAGCTATTTGTATTCGAACGGGACACTACAATAATCATTAGAAAACTTGTATTTAAATATAAGATTTAGAGTATTAAAAAAAAATATAAGAAATAAATTTTTAATTTTTTTTTTTTCTCTAGAGCAACAATTAATATTGAACGAAAGTAGCGTTTAACCTACAATTTCATTTTGTTGGCCCGCCAAAATAATAACTTTGCGATATCTTCTATTCAACAATCCACACACTTTTTCTTTTATCGTAAGGTGAGCACCAGACTCCAACAATATTAAATTGCCCTAAAAATCAAATTGAAATCACTTTGACTCAAAAATAAACATTGTTGTTTGACTTTCTTGAAAATAAAATTGAAAAATATTGGCATTGTTGACTATAGATATATTCTTAGCATGAACCTTACCAACCAAATATACCATCACCATATCGGTTCGAGGAAGGAATATCAAACCATATATGTTCATGTAGAATTTTATGACAGTTTTAAAATTGATCCTATACGATGACTACTTCCCAAACTCAGATACGCAATTCATGACATGGATTGATTAGAAATGATATGGTCTTTCAATCTACCATTACAATTATTACAGAAGAACAACAATTTACACTAGTTCATAAATTTGCGAAAATTGCTCCTCTTTAATCTCCAATTCTCCATCCATATTTCTAGAGGATACGCCTGCTTCTCCAATTTTCAATTCATTTTTCGATCAAATCTTCCTTACTTGGCGTTCTCTGCCTATAGTGTAAAATAAGGTTCTGAAAACCCGAACCGGTCAGTGCTCATCCCGACTACGATCCATCTTAAGTATAATGCATATATTTGGTTTATGTACGACCTCTGCACTAAAAATCGGCGTACGCGGCCGCCTAGGTGCTAGCCGCTTCCTGGCCGCCTCTGATTTGCATAAATCGGCTGAAAAAATCGATCAGGCAGCTATGCGATGCCTAGGCGCTCCTAGGCGGGCTGGGCGAAAATTTTTCTGTTATTTATTTATTTATTTTAAATACTAATTGCATTATTTTGTTATCATGTTTTCTTTATAACATATTAATATTATTATTTGGACTTAGGTGTGTTATTTATTATAAGTTGAGATATTTTTAAAAAAAAAAAAAGTATTTAATATTGATTTCTAGGCTCCACCTAGGCGCCGCCTAAGTCCCGTCTAGACGCTCTAGGCGCTAAGCGTTGGTCGAGTGCGTAGCGGCTCCTAACAACTTCTCGAACACTGTGTACGGCATATCTTATGCTATTTTCCTTATTGTTTTTGTAAAGTGTGTGTGTGTTTTTCTATTGTTTTGTTTATCTTCATGGAGCAACCTTTTAGTTATGATTTTATGTTTTATAGATTATGCTTCTGCTCGGAGTAGATGAGAAAGAATTGGCCGGACAAAAATGAAACCAAAAGTTGTTGATGTTGATCATGATAAGACTATGTGCGTGTGTCTGCCATGTATTTTGGGTCCAAGGAAGTTGACCATATCATCTCCCAGTGTTATTACCAAAATATGCTCGGGATGCAACACTCATGTGTATTAATTATATTTGTTTGTCTATAATTTTGATTATTGAGTTCCTTTGTTGTTTTTGTATTTTATACTAGTGCGTAACTCGTGTGATGCATGTATGAATAAAATTATTTACAAAATAAAGTTGTGTGAAAATAATATTTAATAATAATTATAAATTAAAAATTTGGAGTTAATATGTGATATAATTTACGTATATCAGTTTGTGTGGTGAACAATATAAAATTATCTTGTATAAAAGAACATAAAACATGTATGTTTAAAATATTAAAAACATGTAAAATACGATATACCATATGTAAAAATATCTAAAATATTCAATATTATTCTTAAAAAAAAGGGAAGTAGTTACCTAAATTTTTTCTAAACTATTTTGTAAAGACAATATCTAAAATCACTTAAATTTAACATATATATGTACATATATAGATATAGATCCTTAGTATATAGAATGTGTAAAAAAGAGTATCTAGTGAATAACCACCTCATACTAAGTTTATTAGAGAAAATTTTTATAATAGACATAAAAACAATGTCTATATATCTGGTATATGAGTTTTATATAGTTTTATATTTTCATTATATTATCCTTATCTTTTCATTTCATTTGACGGAACATATTGAAAAATGAATCTTTAAAAAAATATTGTTATTGAAATTTGAGTGATTTTGATTATATCTCTTATATTCCATCAATTTATTTTCGTACCGATTCCATTTCGAAAGATATTGTAAAAGTAATATTTACTAAAACTAGTGGGCTCTCGACTGTGCACGCGCAGCCGGTCCGAATTTAGTCTATAATTGTAAAATATTTATTGTTTTTTCGTCGGCCAAAAAACTTGCAGCTTAAAATGTCAAACCTTATGCATATATTTGCTCGACTCAAATAGTACATTTACATATATTTGGCAGCATTTCTAAAAGTAGGTTGAAATTACTTGATATGAATCTATCATAAAAGTATGAGTCTCACAACATGATAAAATATCGAACAATCATAGAACACGTAAAAAGATAGTGTTCGTTTCACCATTACCCACGTAAAAAGCAAGAAATTATCATTCACCTAATAATCTACCCAATGTAGCAATAGAAACTTTGACTTGCTTTGAACCTTGAAAGCAATTACTTCATGGTATGAGCGTAACTCACAGATGGACCCTTCAACAATGTTGTTTTCGTTTAGAAAGTCTTGGCATCTGTGACCTTACACGGGGTTCAATAATAAAAATATACTTAATGAAATGCAAGTGATGAATATTATGGCATTCATTCAGGTTAAATTTCATCAACATTGCCAGCTAGGCAAGAATGAAAATAACTATTGAAATCTGGTGCTCTGTCATTTTTAAAATGTAGTAATAAAAAATACCAATATAAAGAATTTCATACAAACAAAAAATAAGAATAAAAAAATTCAATTAAAAACCAATAACATCATATGCCAAGAATTAGATAATGCGAAAAGAGATAAATGTATTAATATTTTTCAAGACATCATCGAACAACGGAAAAATACAAACTATATGGAGAACGTTATGTGGTTGGAGATATTCGTTAGGCTACTCTTAAATATTTGACGTCTTAATTGTGTAACAATAAAAGCCAAATGACCTGGTAAAAATAGTAAAACCATGATGAACTGATGTCAACTACAACATGGCAGAGTAGAAACATATGCCCTTGATTTTTCCCATTTGCATTGTGAAAATTGGGTCTAAAATTACACCTATAATCGGGCAACCCATCAACCTATTAGTATGATGTAAATCCAAAATAAAAACAAACATAGTATTGATATAGATAATGTAACTCAAAATATTGCTATTACTTCATTAATTTGAGCTTAGCAGATTGGTAAAGAATATCTAAAGCAGAAATCGACACTGATACTGATGTAACATTTATTTAATAGAAAAAATTTACACAAATTTGAATTGAATAAATTGGAAATATTTCAACATTTAGGATGAGTAGATTGCTAAGAAACATTTAATCAAGCAGAATCCAACATAACACATACAATGACGACCATCACTCCCCACAAGACATGTTACTGCAATTCATTTCACTTACTTAGGTTCATTGCATAAAATATCGTGATTGATATATGATGGCAAAACATTGTTTACCTGTTAGGGCCCCTTGTTCGTTCTTGTCCCGACAGAGAAGACGATAGATACATGTTTGTTCCCATACCCAAACGATGCCCTGTTTTCTTTCCTATTGCAAGCTGATCACCTGGTCTATATTGATCCAATATGAGCCATGTACATTTAAAAAAATGAAAATGAAAAATGAAAGGAATATTGCATCTCGTGAACTTGTCAAAATAAAAAGGTGTAGCAGTTGAAGCTTTATTTTTCCAAGATGAATGGAAGTTAATCTACCTGGAAACTCGTTCAACATAAAACACAATAGTACAAACAATTTGTCACGCTATTTCTTTTCCAATTTTTTCCCTTTTATTTTTCAGATTTAGTTCAACTCCTATACCCCAAACAATTAACATATAATTGTTTTAGCTCAACCAAGTTATCATTTTAACGTTTACGCCCAAGTTCATTGCCTCTTATAGTCTCAGCATGTCTAGGAGGGTCAAAATGTGACAAGAGTCCTACAAAAATTCCATGGACTCCCCGGAAGACACGTAGATAGAACATTGCAAGTCTAGCTTCTGAAAAAAGAAGAACCTTGAAGCAACCCCAAGACGGGAGAGCAGATCAGAGGTTGAGGAGCCGAGCATCCATGGCTGATGATGAGGACCACAACTCGGTAACATCATTGGGCCGCAGCATACCTCACGACACCCTTCCGACGACGCATTTTCTTATAACCCAATCAAACAATCAATCAATCAATCATATCATCAAACTACAAAATGGTAAAATTAACAACCAAAGCAAAATGTACAAATTAAATCGCAAATTGTTACACGCCTGGCAGTTGCATTTGATTTCAAAAATATTACCTTTGTTATTATGTTAACAGCAGCCTTTGAGGCGCGTAACTAAAGCTCCCGGTAAGTGCCCCCGATTAAGACCCATGATAGAGGAGATATCGATAACAAACCCGCCCAGTCGAGCATCACGCATGCGACTACAAACAAACTTTGAGACCAGCCAGTCCCTCCTCATATTTGTGCTCACTATATTGTTCCATTCATCTTCCATCAAATCCAATGGGTATTCACGCTACTGTTAAGTTAAAAGACTACAATTAAAAGAAGAATTCCATTTAAAAACTATGAAAAATCTGAAAGCAAAATGAAATGTAAAACAAAAGCAAACTCCACATATTTGCCCTAGTAATAATACAAAAAGCCAAAACAAAATAAACAAATAATCCTGGTTGCTTAACTGGAAACATGAACCAAAAAGTCCCCATCTTTGCCCAAGAAAGGATCATAAAAAGTGATCAAGACAATGAATTTTCAATTTCCAAAAAAAATTAAAGGTCATGCAACACAAATCCAGAATTACATTTCACACCAATAACTATAACAAAAAACTAAAAAAATAGAAATATAAAAGAATCAGGAAAATTCAGATGCAAAATTTAAATAAAAAATAATAAACTAAAGAAAAGAATTTTTACCTGACTGGCAAGCCTTCCTCTAGAGGTTCCATGGCGTCCAAGGCCCCTTTGTTATACGCACTTTGCACCTCCTCGCCATCTTCTTATCTCAATTGATTTCTCATAAAGATCACTGTTTTTCCCAATAGATGGTGATGACTCTGAACAACTATAATTATTCTGAATTACTGAATTTTTAAATAATTCATTTTCTCCATTATCCTCAACCTCATATAAAACAACCATTCTCTCTATAAAAACTTCACCTGCTTCAATCCCACCACTGTTCAAAACTCTTGTGGACATTTTTATTTCTTGAAATCGAAAAATTGGTTTGCAAAAAAACTAAGAAAAGACCGCTCACTAGTACTGTTCTATGTTTCAAAAAAGGCAAATGTCTTGTTCTTCAAAGGAAAAAATGGAAATTGGCCATGGAAGATTAGATCTGAGCTGATGAAAGAACAAAAGGGACATCTGAGCAGTCGCCGATTGTATTGATGCTATGCTGATTCTTGAACCCGACAAATCTTGGCAATGGTGCTTGATTTCGCTCGACGATACGCCGCGACTGACGCCATTTGCCTGAAGCCGCCGGTTGCTGCCGCTCGCGAACATGGTATGTGGATCTTCACCGCCGTCACAAACTCAAAGATTTTGGAGGGTTGTCAATTTAGAGGAAATTGGATGAAATAGGTTTGGAAAGAGAGAGATGCAAGATCGATTCTAGCTTAACTATTAAGTTTCGCCTTTTTCTCTGCGGAACTCAAATCAATCACGCAAGCACACGCAGATGAACCAGATTTTCAGGTACCAAATCTTCCCAGAGCGGCGTTTCGACAAAAGAAAATGATATTGAGGACGTGGGTTGGCAGAACAATGTTGACCAGAAAGAAAATTACCATAACATTCCAAAAAAGCAAAATAAAGTGACGACAATTTCGTCAAATCATGTGGGATTTGGCACCATAAGAGAAAGTGGTAAAATGTGGCAGTAGATGTAAAAAAGGGACAAAAGCGGGGGTATTTTGGGCAGAAAAAATCGCAACATGTCAAGCATAGAGTTCCTCACACTTTTTCTTATATGTAAGAAGAGAGATATAAAATCAGGAGAATTTGGTTGGAAAGAATTATACGGTCTGTGTATACCTCAAGTGATTCCAAATCGAAGAATAATATCGGTCTATGTTATCTCAAGTGATTCCAAATCGTTGATTTTTTAAAACCTATTACTATGAAGATAAATAAATACTCTACATATGTTATCTCAAGTGGTTCCAAATCGTTGATTTTTTAAAACCTATTACTATGAAGATAAATAAATACNTACTTCACAAAACCATTACCATAAACAAAAAATTATGGTAAAATCAAAAAGATTTGACTGTAAATCTGTTAACAAAATAGATGTTAACGCCATATGTAAATGGATTTTGTTTTTAAAGGTAACTATAATGAATGCAATTAATGCTACTTTTTTTTTTATTTCAAATGAATTTTAAAAATTACTATTTTTAGTGTGTAATTAATGTTTATGGCGGGAAAGACTTTCTAAAAATGATTTAACCTTATTCTTATTATATATACCAATACGTAACCAGTGCGATGCATGAGCTGTATTTTTTTTAGGGTATATTATAAATTGAAGTGCATTAATAAATAAAAGAGTGAAATATTATGAATTGAAGTATATTAATAAACAAAAGAGTGATAATACGTAGGAAAATTGTCAAATCATAAAAATGTTTCTCAGAAAAAAATAATATATTAATATTAAAAACCTACTTGTACGAAACATTATTAGTTTGATTAATGGGCAACTCGTCATCCACAAACTAATATTTTCAACTTCTTTCTATTACTTACACACGAAACAATAATATATAATTGGACATGACTAAAAACGGAGTCTTCTTTATCATCGTGCATACAAAATTATAAGTAGGAACTGATGCCGCTGAAACATAAATGGAAACCTAAGATTGGAAGGATATTTATCATATGATAATTTACATGGCAGTTCGAAAAATGTTATTAGTTTATCATTTTAATATCGATTATACTTGATTAACTAAGTAATATTTACTAATATTTTTATACTTTTTTAATTATAGAAAAAGACATTAAATATGTATGTTTAAAATATTAAAAACACATAAAATATTACATAACATATGTAAGATTATCTAAAATATTATATGTTATTCTAAAAAAATATGAGGTCACCTAAAGATTTTATTTGTAAGTAAAACATTTTTAAAAACACTTAAGTTAACACACACACGCACATACACACACACACACACACACACACATATATATATATATAAAGAGAGAGACAGAGAGAACTTAATCTATAGGATGTGTAAAAAATTTGCCCAAATATCATGCTTAAAGATATATAAAATATTATATGTGAATAATATGTATTACACTTCAAAAAATACTAGTAATTATATGCGTTAATAATATGTATTACGTATAAAATATGCATGAATAATATGTATAACAACCTGAAAAACATTGCATAGTATATATATATATATATATATATATATGTATATATATACATATATATATAGTGTATACAAAAAATATAAATACGATTTACTATACAAAATTTTGAAAATTTTGTTTTTGAAAAACAATTGTAAAAGACAATACCATAAAAAGAGATTTGGGACTCGGGCATTATCCCGTGGGGATCGTTTCGTAGTTTTTTATTGTGTTTTTTGTAGTTTTGTATCGTTTGAGTTGCTTTTCTAGCGTTGCTAGTTTAGGATTTAGGCGATCTTCGGATTGTCCTCCCAATTTTAGGCCTCTGGTTATAATTCTCAATTGTTGGATGCTTTCTTTTCGCACTTTGTGCGGTTTAGTTATATATTACCTCTATCGTTTCGAGGAAAAAAAATAAAAAAATAAAAAGAGATTTGTGGACGTCTGAGATTTTTTATATATCTCATAACAAATTGTTCCTTCATAAACAAATTTAAATAATCCTATAAATTTATAATATTTTGTCTATAACACATATGTGACGGGGAGGCCGTTTGGTTACCGGTCTCTCAGAGCTGTCTGTGGTGGTCCTTCGGGGGAGGTTTCAGCTCTGTCGGTCCAGGTCGAGTTAACCGTAGGAGGAGTTTCTCGATCTGTGTGTTTGGGTTGGGGGCTGGAGTCTCTTCTATTTCCCACTTTGGAGTAGGTCGGGTGACGAAGGTCTTGAATGCTGGTCGATTGGCGGGGAGGGCGTTATTCTAGTAGTA
This sequence comes from Striga asiatica, assembly GCA_008636005.1. Classification (NCBI taxonomy): domain Eukaryota; kingdom Viridiplantae; phylum Streptophyta; class Magnoliopsida; order Lamiales; family Orobanchaceae; genus Striga; species Striga asiatica. The sequence continues at coordinate 2,133,689 of BKCP01003335.1, forward strand.
GTTTTTTTGTGCTTTTGTTTGTTTTGTGTTTTTGTGTTTTTTGTTTAGTCATGTGTTTTTGTTATGTGTTTTATTATGCCGTTGGGAATGTATTCTCCTGTTGAAGTTTTTGTTTTTAGTGTGGTTTTCTATGTTTAGATTAGTTCTAGGCGGCCTCGGGTTAAATGCCTGTGAGGTTTGTCCTCCAACTAAATCCAGATGAGTGACTGAGTAATTCGACTAATTAGCTGCTTTCTAATTCATAATTATGTATTTTTCTTTTATTAAAGTTTATCGTTTCTGTTATTAAAGTTTATGGTCTGAGAGAGGAAAAAAAAAAAAACTCGCCTTCACTTTTGCATTAGCATTTTCCTTTTAACTTTTCTTGTTTTGTATTATTCAATACTCCTCCGTAGAGATATAAACGAACTGATCGTTCGCGAACAAAAGCTCATTCGTGTTCGACAAAAGCTTGTTCGTTTATTAATCGAGCCGAGTTCGAACAGAAAATTAGGCTCGTTTAATAATCGAACGAACACGAGCACGTTCGTGAACGTTCGATTATGTTCGCGAACATTAATTTAATATAATTTTATTTTATTTGTTATATATTTACATAATACTTTTAATAAAAAATCTAAAATTTAATTTTATTTATTTTTTATATATTTACATAACATTTTTAATGATAAATTTAATAATATAAAAATATTTTTATTTTATTCTTTTATTTTCGAGAAACAAATTTCGAGTTAATCAAACATATTTAAAAAGTTTAAATATTAAATTATTCGAACACGAACAAACTCGAACTTTGACGAACAATCAAACAAACGAACTCGAACACGATATTTTTTCTCGAAAAATAAATGAACGAATACGAACACTATTTGAACGTAAACGAACACGAGCTCGAATAGCCCAAGCTCGATTTGGTTAGGTTCGATTACAACACTACTCCTCCTTTCTCTACACTACTCCTCCTACATTATTCGAGAATTGAGATGACATCAACTCAAAACATTTCAGGACACGCCAGCCAGGGGCGGATCCAGAATATTTTTTTAGGGGGACTATATGTTTTTCAATAATCAAATATAATTTACGTACATAAAAAATAGAAAGTTGTATTATAAAATTATACATAATAATGGTGCAATGTACATTATAAAGTTTCAAACCTTGACATTAACATATTTACAAATTAACAAATTTACATTGAGACGCTCTCTCAACTCATGAATTTCATTAATGATTGACTCAATACTAATAGTTTGATATTTTTTCTCTCCATTAAGAATATCTTATATGGTCTTCTTTTTCAAAAATTATCAATTTTTATTTTTTTTCACATATTTACTATACATTCAATTTATTTAAATTAGAAAAAATATTATACAAAAGTATAAAAGAGTATAATTATAGTTGAAATATTAATAAAAAGAGTAATACAATTACTATTTTAATATAATTGTGTGAGTTTATGTGAAAAATAATATACTTATCATATATATATATATACTAGAAATTACAAATTTTGGGGGACAATGGCCCCCCTAAAGAACACATAGATCCGAGTGATCCCGTCAGGTGCTTCAGTCGAAATCATCAAATCACACGCTTCCAACTCACTGCTTCCAGGATTTCCAAATCAACTGATTCGTTCTACGTGTACATCCACGTGTCACTCTCCCTAAATCAACTTCTTTCACCCTTGTGAAAATTACACCAAAGCCCTTATTATTATTTAACGCCACTTATTAGCATAGCTTTAGCATGTGTATATGATAATACCATAATCTTTTCCTGATCCCCTATCTTATCAGAAAATAATATAAAATACTCAAATCTTAGCCGTTAAAACATCCTCACACGCAGGAACTTTATCCTCCGCCATTCAATCTTCCTATTCGCCGTAGCCCTAGAAATTGATCGGAAAACAGAGAAGAAATAGTTAGAGGAACCGATGAATTTCAAGCCGCCGGAGGCTTGGTCGGCCTCCCCGACGGTGAAGTCGTCGGGATCCAGCAGCTCCATCGTGACGGCGGAGAAGGCTTTATCCTTCATATCCAAGGGGTGGCGCGAGGTGCGCTCCTCCGCGGACGCCGATCTCCAGCTGCTCAAGAACCGGGCCAACTCCTTTAAGAACCTAGCCGACAGGGAGCTCGAGAATTTCCTCAACTCCGCCTCCAAATCGACCTTCAGCGTGCCCTCGATTACCGCCTCCGCCACTCTCAACCCGGCGCCTCATGCCGAAATCGACTTCGTGAAGAAGCTTCAGCCAAAACTGTCCGAAATCAGAAGGGTGTACTCGTCGCCGGATTTCAAGTTCTACCAGCGGCCGCAGATTAAGATCGATTTATCAGCGATTAAGAACGCGATTGTTGCGGAGGTGGGGGAGGATGATGTGGAGGATGAGAGAGAAAACTTCAGGAAGTGGAGAGCGAAGTTCAAGGAGAGGGAGAGGGAGGAGGGGCAATTTGGGGAATTCTGGGAACCGATTAAGACGTTGAAGTCGAGGCTGAGGGAATTAGAGCACAAGAGTTCCAGTGAGATTTTTGAGGGGATTAAGAATAGTGAGTTTGTCGAGAAATTCAAATCAAGCCTGGTATGAATTTCACGTTTCTTGTCGAGTAATAGTATTTTACTATTCTTTTATGACACTTTAGTTGATTGGAGTGCTCCAGATGATTAATCATGTGTTTTTGCTGTTTTCTTTTTCCATTTCTTTTCTTTGGTATCCAAAATTGGTATTATACTTTGTAAAGTGCCTACTCATTAAGTGGCAGAGTTTGTAATGATAAAATTGGTGAATTTTGTGATTTTTACTTTATCAAGTTGGATATATAAAAAGCGGATATCAATCCGTCCACTCCAGCCATGATAAAATGTTATCGTAATAGCTTGTTATTAGATTACACATTGCATCTTTATGACATTATTTTTGTTTGTTGTTTTTTGTTCCAAATTATTTTTGCAGAAAACACTTTGCAAGGATCCAAATGAGTCAAAGGTTAGTTCACTTCTTATTTCAAACTTCACACTTGTAAGATCATCCTTTTATTTCCAAAAGTCTGGAAAAGAGAAGAGAAGATGAGAAGTAAAATGGTTCAAACTGGAATCCCAGTTTATTGCTTGACATGTAAAGCTCTTAAATTTGAGTGGATGCCTTGACAACTATCATTGAAGGGGCTACTAATTAATATATAGAAGACTAGTGTTCCAATCTATTAAGAAGTTTATATCTCATGAGTTTGCTCCGTTCACTGGATTCAGGAAGTTCTGCCCCTCGATGTACCAGAACTGCTGGCATCTTTAGTAAGACAGTCCAGCCCCTTGCTGGATCAACTCGGCATTAGCAGAGGTTTGCAGTTTCTATGAGTGTTTCTATTCTTCATATCTTAACATGCAGATACATTGAGTCCTTTCTTTTCTAGGATTATAATTATTATTGGTTTTATTTGTCAAAATCAATAACTTAGTTTACTAAAATGTTTTTATCTACTTTTTATGTGACAAGTCCGTTATTTTAATGTTATTTGCTGCCATATTACCGAAACATATATGGTATTGCAACAGCTTAGACTTTGTGGTCAATGGTATACGATAAATTGGTCTGAAAAATTGGACCTCTGTTCATATTTTTAGAGTTCAAATAATCTTATACTTTTTTCGTTTAGGCCTTTGTTTTCTGTCGTCAGTCAAGCATAGTTTGAACTCAAAACCTAGGTTTTCTTTCCATGCCAGATAACTCGGGATATTAGAACACGTGATATATCAGTTAAATCAGTGAGAGCTTGGCCAGGCTTTTGTTCCACAATTTATTATTTTTAAATTTATGTGTTTCAGGAATATCGGACAAGATAGTAGAAAGCTTGTGCAGTAAGCGCAAGAATCAGCTTCTATTGCGCTCTTTACCTGAGGGAGAGTCATCTATAATTGAAAGTGAGAACATCAATGATGAGCTGGATTTAAGGATAGCCAGTGTTCTCCAGAGTACGGGGCATTGTTATGAAGGTGGTTTTTGGAATGACGTCGGGAAACATGGCGTGGTGTCTGAGAGAAAGAGGCATGTGGCTATTGTCACCACTGCCAGCCTTCCTTGGATGACTGGGACAGCTGTAAATCCTTTGTTTAGAGCAGCATATTTGGCGAATTCCGCTAAGCAGAATGTGACTCTCTTGGTCCCATGGCTTTGTAGATCTGATCAGGAGCTTGTGTATCCCAACAACCTCACTTTTAGTTCGCCTGAGGAGCAGGAAAGTTATATACGCAGTTGGCTTGAGGAGAGGATTGGATTCAAGGCTGACTTCAAGATATCATTCTACCCAGGAAAGGTAGTTATTTTTTGGTCAATTTATTTATTTATATACTTGTGATAAATGCAGTGTGACGTCTATCTTGTTTAGTCTATTCTTTTTTGGAACATTTTTCCTGTGAACTAATTTTTGTTGAATCATCTTCTTATACTATCATGTTTTACTTGGCAAATTTTGGGTTGTTGACGGTTGAAATATACTTTCTATATATTTAATATAGTTAGAGAGCCATATTATCATTTTAGTGGTCATGGTGGTTGTAGGATCTAAATCTATATAGATGCATGTAGACTTTAGTGGTGTTCTCTTAATGTAATTTGTAAATGAGTCAAGGTATTTGTTTAATATTCACAGTTCGAACTTTTTCTTTGCTCTTTTTTCCGTACAAAGTTCTCGAAAGCAAGGCGCAGTATTATACCTGCGGGGGATACTTCTCAGTTTATCTCCTCAAAGGATGCTGACATTGCAATCCTAGAAGAACCAGAACATTTGAACTGGTACCACCATGGTAAACGTTGGACTGATAAATTCAACCATGTAGTCGGTGTTGTTCATACAAATTACTTGGAATACATCAAGAGGGAGAAGAATGGTGCCCTTCAAGCTTTTCTAGTCAAACACATAAACAATTGGGTGGTCAGAGCATACTGTCACAAGGTAGTGGTCTTTCTCGAATTTTCTTGCCTAAAATCTTTCTCATTATCTGTACCGCAGTATATATTTATAGGGTTTTCAACCAATAGAAGTTAGTCCTTACTATAATATAATATTTGAATGTAGTAATTGCTGCTTAGGTCTAAACTATTGCTTCTTTTGGTGTTTTGTATAGGTCCTTCGGCTATCTGCTGCAACTCAAGATTTACCTAAATCCGTGATTTGCAATGTTCATGGGGTGAACCCCAAGTTCTTGAAAATTGGTGAAAAAGTAGCTTCCGAAAAGGAGCGCGGGGAGAAAACATTTTCAAAGGGGGCATATTTCTTAGGCAAAATGGTGTGGGCAAAAGGGTATAAAGAGTTGATAGATTTATTATCAAAGCACAAGAAAGACCTGGATGGATTCAACTTGGACGTGTATGGCAATGGAGAGGATGCTCAGGAAGTTCAGAGCACTGCCAAAAGGCTTAATTTGAATCTGAACTTCATGAAAGGCAGAGATCATGCAGATGATTCCTTACAGGGGTATGTTCCCTTTACAACATATTCTCCTTCAGAAAACCTGAAGTGATCATGATGCAACCTATCTTTCTCGTGTATTGACTAAAGTAAAGAATTGCTAGAATTGTTGGGATCTAGAGATATTGTGGATTTTTAAGCATTTATAATATAGGCTGTAAATTTTTTACGGAGCAGTTTTAGAAAATTATGACCAGTATGAACTCTAATTGCGATAATTGTGGTCTGAGAGTAGAGATATGCTCCTCCTTGAATGAGGACAATCTACATTTAATTTTCTACAGTTTCAAAAAGATTTTTTATTTTATTTTATTTTATTTCTTGTATTTTTTCTCCATAGTCTGCACATAGAAGGAGCCTTTTAAAAGAAATATTCCTTTTTCCACTTCTGTCTTGTTCTCATTTGTTTTGTTTTATTCCGCCTGCAGCTACAAAATCTTCATAAACCCAAGTGTGAGCGACGTCCTCTGCACGGCCACAGCTGAGGCACTCGCGATGGGTAAATTTGTCGTTTGTGCTGACCACCCTTCGAACGACTTCTTCAGGGCATTCCCCAACTGCCTAACCTACAAGACGCCTGAGGACTTTGTCACCAAAGTGAGAGAAGCCATGGCCAGCGAGCCCCAGCCTCTGACACCCGAGCAGATGTACAGCCTCTCCTGGGAGGCAGCCACCCAGCGCTTCATGGAATATTCCGAGCTCAGCAAGCTCTTGAATAATGATTCGAACTCGAATTCGAGCAGGACCAGAAATAACAGTGGTTTGGTGAAATCGATCTCGTTGCCCAACCTGAGTGAAATGGCTGATGGGGGACTCGCTCTCGCGCATTACTGCCTGACGGGAAATGAATTTCTTAGGTTGTGTACTGGGGCTATACCCGGGACTAGGGACTATGACAAGCAGCATAGTGATGATCTGGGTCTCTTGCCGCCCCACGTGGAGAACCCGATATACGGCTGGTAGTTGTTAGGTGTGCGCTAGGTGGAATTGTAAACTCCATTGTTTCACGTCGTGTAAAGATAGATATTATGATGTATCTATAGCTTATGTGTTCGCTACCATGGTGGTGTTTCTTTCGCCTTGATGGTGTTTCTTTCACCTTTCCCGATCACCTTTTGTTTTGCGTCTTGACGGGACCTGTCTGAGTGTATATTGTGTTAGGGCACTGTCCTTTGGTTTGTATTCCTCAGCAATTTTGTATTCCTCAGCAATTTAGGGTACTGTCCAAATTTTATTTCTAATCAAGTTTGAACAAGTAATCTATCTTGAGAATAATGGATAAACAATTGAAAGAAATTTTGAATTCTAGAGATTATGCAAAATAAGTTTTAACTAGTCAAGTCTTCGAATTTAATTCTCAAATATTAATCTCTTAAACAATATTTTATTAAATTCACCAACACCTCAAAGCACCGAATCACCACAAGCCACGATAGTGTGGACATCTATGGTTCATACCGTCGCATGAGGAGGGTTTTTTTAATCCATTAATTATCCATGTCGACCTATCAATACATAATTAATAGTTAGGCCACTTTTGGCCCGCACAAATAAAACTGACGATTGCGAAGGGGAGACCACTTTTGAGGAGGTTTACGATATGGCGGGGGCCTGGCAGCCGGATCTGTGGTGTCGAGGTCGAGGACTAGCACCGATTGTTGGTTGGCAGTGGATTTTACCTCTTTCGGCTTGGAGGTCGGGTCAGTGACCACCGTACTGAACAAGCCATCTGCAAAAAACAAAATGGGTTGAGACATCTAAGCTCGAATAAGATAATATGATTTACGAATTTTGTCGTGGCTACCTATGTCAGTTATCATTTTGGCCATGCAACTCGAAAGCTTGCAGTGGGATAGGAATCGTAAGTCGGAGGTCAGTTTCACCACATTGAGAGGTCGCCTATTCCATTGGGCGATAAGGGCGTCATACTCGACGTGCAGTTTGGGATTTTTTTGTTGGTCGGGTAGCTCGTGCAGCCACTCAGGTGAGAAGTCATATTTATCGAGTGGAGGTTGGAGAAAGTAATACTTCGCTTTTCAGTTGTGGACCTTAGATTTGGATTGCTTTAGGAAGCTTGCGCCATTGCGACTCGAGAGGTAATACAAGCCTTTCTGGGGTTTCATCCAGAAGCAGGGAAACAGAGGTCGGGATCGACCCTAACAAGGCAAGCTCGGCATAACATAATGAAACCAACTAGGATACTAATAGAATTAGGGAAAAAATTGTTCAAAGGCAGGCGATATAATCAGCTAAGTTCTACGAGGTCATTGTGTAGGGACAATTTCACGCGGACCTCGGTTTGGTCGAGAAAAAATGTATAGTAAGCTGGGGGGAGGTTGACAGTATGTGTCTCTGACCCTAGGAATTTTGAGATCTCATAGCAGAGGTAGCTCGACCTCATGAAAAAGGTTGGTGACACGACCAGTTGAATATGAAGATATAGGGTTGGGCCTTACTATTCTAACAAAAGAAGCAACACTTTTTGCCTTGGCACCAGCGCCCATCATGACCTCGTTGGTCGCGCCAGTGGGAGTAGGTAGGGCTAAGGTTATTGAGGGTTCTCCTAAGGGTTTGGAGTTGAAATGGAAGGGGTATTTGAAGTAGTCATGGTAGCAAGGTGCTCTAGAAAAAAAAAAAGAAGAAAAATGTGTGTGTAAATAAATAAATCACACAAGATATGCAAGGAAGAGAGCAGTAGCAAATAAAGGAAATCCAAATAAAAAAAGAACTATTGCTTGCCCATGAAACTGTTCGACATATCGATGAGCAAATGGGAAAGATGCACCGGAATGAGTAAGTCGCCGGAGTTTGCTCAGGGGATGCCGAATCTTTTCTTCTGATGGAGAGTTAAAGGATGCGAAAGCAGGAAAATTGGCCTGAGGTGGCTAGGTATGTATATAAATATAAAGTGGGAAGGTAAATCGGTTGGAGCCGACCTACGTCGCTTGATCTGGATAGTTTGGACGACATGGATCATGGCGTGGTGATGTGAAAGGTCGGCGAATCCAGGCCATCCATTTTGGTGCGGGCATGCCACTGAACATTCTTGAATAAGCTTTGGGAGCTCGTCTGAAGAATAGGAGTATAGATGCTATAGCAAGTCAGAGTAGCTCGTCTGAAACGTGCAAATTAGTACGAATATAAGGATGGTCGTTGAAAGATCGACCTCAAGGTACGGGGTCGATTCATAGAACATATGGGCCCCTTAGGTCAGCAGTGAGCATTAGTCCGACCTCATGCTGGAGAATATTGGTCCAATTTAGTGGCTCCAGAGTCGGCTAGTTTAGTGGTTGGGATCAGTGTTTTATTACCGTACCGGTCATCATACCAGACGAGCCAATGGTACGCTGTTCAACCGGTTTTACTGTCTATTTCACTGGTTTCAATAAATATTAAATTAATTTGTTATTATAATATAAATAATGTACAAAACTAACTTTAACTAATACTAAAATTAATTAACATCTAACAACAATGTAAACATATTAAAATGAATTGTAAAACTTTCAATTTATATATATAAATTAATGAAAATATACTAAAAAATATTTTTTTTTAAAAAATAAATTGGTATATATCGGTATTTTGGCCGGTATTTGCCGATAAAACCGGTATTTTCCGGTATGAAACCAGTATTTTTGCCAAATCGGTATTTAGAGTGTAACTGTACCGGTAGGACCACTGGTATTACCGGTAATACTGGCCGGTACGGTACGGTATTTAAAATATTAGTTGGGATAACAGAGAAACTTGTAGGTCAGTAGAGTTAGAGCAGGTAGACGACCTCGGGACCTTTGGGTCTATCGTTGACCTCAATCAACGATCTCGGGACATTCGGGTCTATCGACGACCTCGGGACGACCTTTGGGTCTATCGACAACCTCAATGGACGATCTCGGGACATTCAGGTCTATCGACGACCTCGGGACCTTCGGGTCTATCGACGACCTCGGAAACTAGGGGTCTAGTGACGACCTCCAACTCCTTTGGGGAATAGCGGTCTTGATGGCCTTGGGAGCTTAAATATCGTACCTAAGAGGAACTGAATCCCTTAAATATGGGAAGCGTACATCATCTAGAATATACTAAAGATACTGGAAGATTCAGTTAGTTAAGAATGACGATACAGAGGGATTTCTTACCATACTAAAAGTTTCTTGGACAACACACAACCCTAATTATAAAAGGGATACATGTTCTTGATTTTGTACAACACACATACACGCGCAAAACAGGGGCGTAGCTATGTGGGAGGCTTAGGTGGGCTATAGCCCTACCTAAAAAAATTGGAACAAGTATTAATATATTTATATCTTACTTTTGGTTTGATTTAGTCTAATTAAATTTGAAAAATTTCTCTTACTAATTTGCACATCTTTTGAATCTCAATTAAAAGATTTCACTTTATTAACAATTTTTTTTTTAATTTTATTTTCATTAACGACAATAAGAAAGTAAAATTTAATCACTTTTAACAAGTAATATGAATTTTTACGAACTTCCAACGATGGTGTGTTTTTTAATTATTATTATTATTATTATTTGGAGTGATATTTTAAGTCATTTTTAAATTCGAAACTTTTAAAAAATTATTTAATTGGTGAAATTCTTATTAAAAAAATTAAGTTCAAAGATGGGATTTGATAGTAAGATTTGACATATATAATTTGTGTTCGAATCTTCATTAAATCTTAAAAAGTCCTAATAAATTTCAGTGTTAAATAAATTAATTCTCTCACAGCTTTTAAAAGTTTCAATATCTCAAAATAATAACTCAAGAATTTTAAAAATCACAAAAAGTATAAACCTTGATACACAAAATTTTTAAAATATTAAAAAATCTTTAAAAATCCTAAATGTATATACCCTTAAGATATTCTGTTAAATAAATAAATAAATAAATAAATAAAAAACATGTCGATCTTTTAACACTGAAACTTGTGCTATCTTCCTAAAATAAACTACAACACAAATATATAAATTAATTAATAAGTAGATGGTGTTTTGAAATAATAATAAAAAAACTATTGGAATAATTATCATGAAAAACATACGATATTAATGTTGCAATACCAACTAAGTGTATTAGTCAGCCCCAGATAAATTCGAATCCTGGCTACGCCACTGGCGCAAAATATATTGCTGTTGCATTATACTTGAACACGGACTGACTTGAGCGTCAAAATCTTTTCGGCTAGGATCTCTCTTGGCGTGTTGTAGGTCATCGGAGACGACTAGACGGTTCGAGTCGACGGATTGCAGTTCAGACCGGATCAAGAGACAATTTGCGCAACCCACATGATATTTCTAGAAATCTTATTGGCTAAGCAATTACCCAAATTTTCTACTAGTTTCTAGATTGGGCATTAATAATTACAGAAATACTCGTATGCCCGCGGTAGGCACATGTTAGTATGTCCACCGCTTATATGGCATGCACACATTGGTGATGTATTAACATGTGCCACATGTGAGCATTTCCCTTAAATTAACAGTGTAAAATATCACTTTCACAAAAACATTATTTCTAAAAAAATCTAATTTTTACGACTTATCTAGTAATGGACAGCAAACGTGGCCTTAATTATTCTATTAAACTTGTGGTCTAAAATTATAAACAGAAAATCATCTTTGAAGAAAATTTCTCTATCAAGAGCATATAGCATAGTTGAACATCTTCCACGTTCACAGCACACTTTAATCCTCAAAAAAAATGATCCTTCTTATTTTTCTCTCAACTTTATTTCCACTCCTCTTATTATACCTTCTCCACGCAAACAGGGGTCCGACAACAAAACTCGTTCCACCGGGCCCGCCGGGCCTCCCTCTAATCGGCAACATGCACCAATTAGCCGCTGCAAAAAACCCGCACGTCTACCTATGGCGCCTCTCCAAGAAATACGGGCCCATCATGCGCTTGAATGTTGGCCCGAAGCCCTTAATCGTAATTTCCTCCGCGAAACTTGCAGAGCAAGTCATGAAGACCCAAGACCAAGCCTTCTGCGGCCGGCCGAATTCCCTCGGCTGGCAGAGGCTCTCTTACAACTGCTCGGACATTGCCTTTTCCTCGTACAACAACTATTGGCGTGAGGTCAGGAAAATCACGACCGTCCATCTCTTTAGCTCAAAAAAGACGCAGTCTTTCCGGCACGTGCGGGAGGACGAGATCTCGCGCTTGATTTCTGAGATCTCGGGATTTGCAGCCAATAATCGGGTTCTCAACATGAGTGAGACAGCTGTTGCGGTTGGGACCACCTTGACGTGTAGGATCGCTTTCGGAAAATGGTACAGTGGGCTTGGGCCTGAGATGAGGAGGTTTGATGGGCTTTTGAAACGGGCCCAGGCCCTGATGGCCGGTTTTTTCGTGTCGGATTATTATCCAAGATTTGGGTGGGTGGACAGGTTGTGTGGGTCAATCGGACGGCTCGAAAGGACCTTTGAGGATTTGGATTCGTTCTATCAGGAGCTTATTGACGAGCATTTGGATCCGAACAAGCCCGACACCATGGCGGGTGATATTCTTGATACATTGATCCAGCTTAAGCAAAACGGGTCAACTTCTGTTGACCTCAGCTGGGATAACATCAAGGCACTATTAATGGTACGATTTTTTATTTTTTTTCGTTTTAATAATTATTTCTCAGTTTCTATATATGCATTTAATTAATCGTGGTAGTTGGATTGTGTAAATGGTCTTATTGGTGGCTTCAATCTATTTACAAGAAATGTTATAAACGTGGCCACGCTTCAATTTTCATTTACTTTTTTCCAAATTTCCATTTATATAATTTTTTTGGAGTCCTACACTATAAAATCGAGTAAAACACCCCCTATAGTTCTACAATAAACCAAATTAACGATGGTGTGAATGTGATGCTCGGTGGTTGAATAGCCATGCTTTAGGTAAAGGGTCGTTGGTATCGAAAGTACTTGTTAATAGTTTTGTTTAATAAGGGTATAATTAAGGCTATAAAAGTAAACATAAAAAGAATTATACTTGCACAACATAAAAAGAATTATACTTGCACATGGGAAACGTGCAAATTTCCACATGTTCAAATATACTTTGCCTAAATGAACGAGTACCTGCTCATTATTTTGTAGAACATATTTATAGCGGCAACAGATACAAGTTCTGCATCAATCATTTGGACGATGACGGCTCTAATGAAGGCACCCCAAGTCATGCGAAGAGTACAAACAGAAATTCGAAATTCAATCGAAAAAAAAGACATCGTGGATGAAGATGATTTGCCTAAACTTTCTTATCTAAAAGCAGTCATAAACGAGGCTTTTAGATTGTATCCTCCAGTCCCATTGCTGGTCCCAAGAGAAACGCTAGAAAAATGTACACTAGAAGGCTACGAAATTCAACCTAAATCCATCGTTTATGTTAATGCGTGGGCAGTTGCTAGAGATCCCGAGTGTTGGGAAAACCCAAACGAGTTCTTACCTGAGAGATTCCTAAACAGCAACATCGACATAAAAGGACAAGATTTTGGGGTAGTCCCGTTTGGATCTGGCCGCAGGAGTTGTCCCGCGATTTTTATGGGACTTGCAAACGTCGAGCTTACACTTGCAAATATGCTTCATTCTTTTGATTGGGAATTGCCTCAAGGGATTCAAGCCAAAGATATTGATACAGATTCTTTACCGGGTCTCACGGTACATAAGAAAAATCCACTTATTCTTTTGCCTAAGAGATACATTATTGATTAGTAGTTGGTTAAGTTGTTTACTTGTTGAATTATGATTTTCAAATTTATTATATATGTATCTAGTTGAGTTCTACTTGACTACTTCTAGGCTGTTTATTTTNAAACCGGTGGCTATGTAGCCCAAAGTACCATCAAGAGATAGACTAGGGAAACATTAAGGACAAGTTCCCTAAAAGCAAAAGAGAATACAAACCTAATAAATATGAGAAATCTTGCATCCGACAGCGACAAAAGCACTTGACCCGGTAGCATGATTCTCATCCCTACTACTAAAAAAACAACAAAAGAGTAACTAACCACTTAAGCACGAGAACCTAGTTACCTACTCAAGGGCACGACAGAGTAAAGAACAAAAAAGTCTAACAACAAAAACCTCAGCAACTAACAGTCTGAGAGAACAAAAACTAAAGCAAGGCAAAAGAAGAACCACCTGGAGGAACATAAACAGCAAAAACCCAACAAAGTAGCAAGGGCAGCAACAGCAGAAACCAGATACCAAAGTCAAATACAACCCATTAACTCAAAGAAGAAATAGAACAATATTTCATCCATTCAAAACAAACTAAGTTAACCATAGACAATCATGCCTTCTCAAGTTGTTGAACGTGATCTGGTTCTTGGACTTCGAGATACCCCATAAAATATAGGTAGTGAGTTGGGTCTGGCCTCTAAGGTAGTGGATTTGCTGAGGTTGCAGAATTTTGTCCACCAATCCTTGAAGCAATATGCGTCTAAATCTTGACCATCCCATTGAAGAGGGGAAAGTTTTCAGATAAGTTCTGCTCTTGAACAAATAAAAAACATGTGTGCCAAGGTTTTCTCAAAGTCTCCACAAGCTTTGCAAATGGGGTCTAAAGAGATACATTTCTTGGTGAGATTGACATTGACTGGGAGAAGATTAGGAGCACATTATCAAAGAAAATGTTTATGTTTTCCTCAACCTGGAGACTCCAATTCCTCTTCCTCATCTTCTTAGCTTCCAACTGCTCATTGCTCTTCTCAGCTACATCCATCGGCTCGTATTTTTCTGCTATCAACATTGAGTAAACACATTTGACTGAGAGTTTTCCCTTACCTCCACTATCCCATACAGGTATATCCTCCTTGTTTGGCTCTAACTCCTTTATGCTGAAGATAGCTTCACTCTAATCCTTTGAGAATGCGTTCAAAACAATCTTCTTTGTTCCAATTCCTTCCATCAAAATCCATAAGATCCTTACCCAGAGCTGGTGCCTCTTGATTGAGTGGATTTCCTTAGTTTGAAGCCTGGAATGATAAGAATCCAAGGGTGATCACATATTTTGATATTGTGCCCATTTGCAACCGCAAACCTGAATCCATTATGAAGAGAATCTCTAACAGAGAGCCAAGAGTTCCACTTCGAGCTGTTCTATTTTTTAGCAGCAGAGAAGAAACACTCCTTGTAGCAATACTTTGCTTTTAAAATCTTGCTCACCAGATGGTTTGGCTTTATGAGAACTCTCCAATTTGCTTTGCAATAAGGGCCATGATTATTAAGTGCAAATCTAAGAATCCAAATCCACCTTTGTGCTTTGTCAATGTGAGCAACTTCTATAATTTCCAGTGGATATTTTTCTTCGAGGGGTTACCAGAGCTCCACCAGAAGTTAGCAAAGTTTTGTGTCAACTTTTTATTGGTAGACTTAGGTAGAAAAAATATTTATCATGAATAATGTACAACTTAAAGGACCAAAATTGAAATTTTGATTTTACATGTGGTTGATGGTTGATAGTGGTATCGTTTTTCTTTGTTCTATTGTACTTAATATTTTGTTGTAGATTTAGTAGGTTTAGAAAAGAAGAAAATTTAAAGAAAAGAAAAGAGAACAAAATATATAGGAAAAAGGATGGAATGGAAATGGATAAGTGCAAGTACCATATTGTAGAGATGCTACGGTCTCGTTATGGAACCATTTTGTCGGGATTTGTAACCGTTAGATCAATTATCCCTGACGATTACATGATAATTTAATAGTTATAAATCTTGACGGAGTGGTCAGTAACGTGACCGTAACATTTTTCCCATATTTTATACTCATTCTTGAAACGTGTGGTCTAAAATTATAAATAGATAATATCTTCATAGACTTGCCTCCCAATTCTACCAACTCTGAGACTAGATATTTTCAATTTGTTTTTGTCTTCCTCCAAAC
>BKCP01003335.1:2149975-2181364 GCA_008636005.1 Striga asiatica
CTTATTATTTTCCTCTCAACTCTACTAATCCCACCACTCTTATTATACCTTCTCCACGCAAACAGGAAGCCCACAAATAACCCCGTCCCACCCGGCCCGCCTGGCCTCCCTCTAATCGGCAACATGCACCAATTAGCCGCCGCAAGAACCCCGCACATCTACCTATGGCGCCTCTCCAAAATATACGGGCCCATCCTGCGCATGAATCTGGGCCCAAAACCCCTCATCGTAGTTTCCTCCGCAAAGCTCGCGGAGAAAGTCATGAAGGCCCAAGACCAAGCCTTCTGCAGCCGGCCCAACTCCCTCGGCCGACAAAGGCTCTCTTACAACTGCTCGGACATCGCCTTTTCCCCTTACAACAACTATTGGCGCGAGGTCCGGAAAATCACGACCGTCCATCTCTTTAACATCAACAAAGCGCTCTCTTTCCGGCCCGTAAGGGAAGACGAGATTTCACGCGCGGTTATTGAAATATCGGGCTTTGCGGCCCGTAATGAGGTTCTCAACATGAGTGAGATGGTTATGGCGCTCGGGGCTACTTTGACGTGTAGGATCGCTTTCGGGAAAAGATATGGTGGAGATGGGAATGATATGAGGAGGTTCGATGAACTTATGAAAAGGATTCAGGGATTGTTGGCCGGTTTTTTCGTGTCCGATTATTTTCCGAGATTCGGGTGGGTTGACTGGTTGTGTGGGTCAGTCGGGCGGCTTGAAAAGACCTTTGAGGACATGGATTCGTTCTACCAGGAGCTTATTGACGAGCATTTGGACCCGAACAAGCCCGAAACAATGGCGGGTGATATTCTTGATACATTGATCAAGCTTAAGCAAAACAAGTCAACTTCTGTTGATCTTAGCTGGGATAACATCAAGGCGCTGTTAATGGTACGCATTTTTTCTTTTATTTTAATTTTATTTCATTGTCATATTAATCTCTAAGTTTGGTGTCTGCATTTAATGGTGATAGTTGAATTGTGTATGCATTTAACGGTAGTAGTTGGGGTTGTGTAATGGTCTTATGGGTGGCGTCATTATTATAGCTTGCTTGTTTGTGGTCCTAGATTGACTTTAGATAAAATCATTGATTAATTTCTTTGTTTGGTATTGATGAAAATATATAATAAGATAGATGGAACAATTACAAGATTGCCTTAGTTGATTTTTCCCTATCGATATATGATCCTAATAACATCAATTCAATTGTTGTCACGGTTTATAGAAATGGCGCAATTAAATATGAAAATGACTTAGCTTTGTTATTGCCACTAAAGATATTACAATGAGGCTACTCAATTATTATGTATGGTGTCTAACAAGAAATTTTATAACTTAAAATAGGTAATTTGAAAAATTAGTAGCAATTATAAGAATATATCAATGGCCGGGCTTTCAAAAAGTGAACTGCTAATTTTTTTTTTGGGCAAACATAAAAAATAAATAAATAAAAACAGAGTACAAAAACATTCAAAATATGTGCTATTTAGCTAGCTACTACATTATGTTCAACATAAAGTTCTATCAAAACCTGCCGACAAGAACAGAATCCTTACAATTTAATCCAATCTAGCATGTGAAATGCATAACCAATTCCATAATATTTGAAAATAATATGTTATTACATTTCGGTCTCTTAAAGTTTTTCTTCTAGAATCATTTGCACTATCACAACTTTGTCGGCCTCTTTTAAGATGAATAAATAGTCTAAGTCTTTAAGGGTGATTGTTTATGGGTTCAACTAATTTTTATTTAATTTGTTTTTTAACTACAATTAATTTTAAAAAAAAGTGGTATAGTTAGTTGTTAGTTGATATATTAAAATAATATTTAAATAAAATAATTAAAGTTGATTTGATGTAAAATAGGAGAAATATGATTTGAAGTGATGGTTAGTTAGAATTATGTGAGTGGATGAATAGTGAATAAAAGTTGATGTGATGTGTAAGAATAATTGGTTGATATTATTTAATTATATTGATAATATTGAGGATAATGGGGTTGAGTTTAAGTTGAGCTAAATTTGAATTTTGATTGGTTTTTTCACTATTTGTTGATGGACGTTTTCAATCAACGGTTAAAGAAATAGGAAAAGGAATGTGAAATAGGGGAAAAACAGAAAAATACGGTTTAATGACGATTTTATTAATCGATCACGAGGTCGGCACTTGCGATATCCTTACAAATTCTTACACGGGTTGCTTACAAGCTTAGAGAGAGAAAGTAGAGAGAGTCAGACAGTTGATGATTCAACAACCCAAAATAAATGCTCAAAGCTTCTATTTTTAGGGTCCTTAAATGCGACACTATTCAGATACTGTTCATAGGTCTTGTCGTACAGTAACTCGGCACGACAGACCGACGTTTCTCTGACTGATTGGGAGTAATTCGTGGGTCTTTCAATCATTACCTGCAGGGCATTTAATGCTGGTATGGGCTACATTAAATGCGAACGTGCTCCCTGGCCAGGCTAGACATTCTAGACCTGCAGGCTAGTCTGTGATGTCCCATCGGTAATCATTGATTGACAAGTGGCCTCATTTTACTGTTTCCTGGATCCTTAACTCCTATGGAGGCTGACCTGGTAGGATCCCGGGTCGGGCTCTGGTACCCTGTCCATCCTCCGGTCTTCCAGATCCCATCTTTGCACGGCACTTAACCAGGTCAGCTCCATAATGGGGGAACTAAGGTGCCGACCTCGGGAACGACGCCGTCCGCCGCTCCTGTTGACTTTGACCTATGCAGATCGGCACCTACGAATTAACTTGGTAATCGGCCCCATCGGTCGGGCCGGCTTCGCCCGGTTCCCAGTCTTCCAGGTCGTTACCTTCACATGAGCCCGACCCAGATATCAACACTATTCAATTTATATCCAATCGCCCCCTTAGTCACTCAGCAGAGTCGTGCACCAACCACAATCTTGTCTTGCACCGTCAGGAAACTCATCTTCTCCAATACCTCATCAAAAGCCTTGCGTGCTTTGGCATCCTGCTCAAATCCTATATGACTAGCGAGGTTACGTAGGTGTCGCTTGGTCTTTTTCATGAAGTTGCTTATCATCTCCATAAACTGCACATCAATATCTTCATCGACCCTTTTCTGCGCTTAACCTTTCCCACTTGAAGATTGACCAGGAGTCGGGGATGAAATGTCAACTCTTTTTTTCATATTCGGTGGTTCCATGGTCGACTCACTTCTACCTCTGTGTACAAGCATTGACTCCCTTATTTGCAAGTCACCAAGTCCACCTTCCCCATTCAATACATCTTGCACCACCTCAGCAAAAGTTTCAACAATTTAACCGTGGGACTAATCTATGCCAAGTATTTTCATCCAATCTATGAAATAGGGGCAAGCTTTTAAATGTATCCCCCTAACATTGTTATCCACATGAAATCATTGATGTAATTAAAAATTAATAATTTTTTTTTTTACTTCAAATAATATATATTAAATTATTTTTCAATTAAGTGTTGATTATAGTATTTGTCACAATTTTTCAACTCTAGCCTAACTTATGTAGAAATCAAAAATAATATATTGTAACAAGGTATGAGGAAAAAAAAAGTATTATGTGAGTATTATTTATTGATGATTTTTGAATATATTAAATATTCATTATCGTTAGTTATAATCATGATCTAAAATGAGAACTATTTTATAACGAGTGAAATAAACATATAAATCTTATATTAAATTATTATATAACATAAAATAAAATAAAAAATAATTTTTAATATTCAAAACTATTTTATACTAATCAACATTGCTTCATTGTTTTAATACATTCAACTATAACTATTCTCTCGTGTCTTGCACGGGCTACGTACTAGTTTAGATGAAAATGGGTGAAATAATTCATAGTTTATACATTCACAATAGGGTTATACATAACCTTGACGAGAAATATCCTGAAGAACATGAGGGTTCCATATTATATTTTGCCTTAGTGAATGCAAATCCTTCTAAAATTTTGTAGGACATATTTGTAGCAGCAACTTCTACAAGTTCGGCATCAATCATTTGGACGATGACGGCTCTAATAAAGGAACCCCAACTGATGCGCAGAGTGCAAACAGAGATCCGAAACTCGATCGGCAAAAAAGCAATGGTGGATGAAGACGATCTGCCTAAACTTTTTTATCTAAAAGCAGTCATAAATGAGTCTTTCAGATTGTATCCTCCGGCCCCACTGCTCCTCCCAAGAGAAACAATAGAAAAATGCACCCTAGAAGGCTACGAAATTCAACCTAAATCCATCGTTTATGTTAATGCGTGGGCAGTTGCTAGAGATCCCGAGCGTTGGGAAAATCCAGACGGGTTCTTGCCTGAGAGATTCTTAAACAGCAATATCGACATAAAAGGACAGGATTTTGGAGTAGTCCCGTTTGGATCTGGCCGAAGGAGTTGTCCTGGGATTTTTATGGGACTTGCAAACGTGGAGCTTACACTTGCAAATATGCTTCATTCTTTTGATTGGGAATTGCCTCAAGGGATTCAACCCGAAGATGTCGATACCGAACCTTTGTTGGGTCTCGCGGTGCATAAGAAAAATCCACTTCTACTTGTGCCTAAGAGATACATTGTTAATTAGTTTTAGTTTGTTCTAATTGCTTTATTGATTAGTTATACATGTATGAAGTTTTATTTACTTCAAGATGTTGGTGTTTGTGTAAGTACTGCTGGTTTATTCTTATTTACTTGCATGCCTCTTTATGTTATGTTATGTTATTTACTTTTTGGTTTAGATTGTTCATTTGATAGTCATTATCTATATATCATCTTCAAATCAAGTGTCTGATGTCCCTTAGAAACTGTAATTTTTGGCACATGGCGTGATACTAGTGTTTGTGGTAGATTGACTTACTGGATGACAATCTTTTTATTAAGGTGGCCCAATTTATACTCTATAGTGCAAAAAGGGAATTTACTAAGTCACTAGTATTTGAACATAAGTTTGGATGTATACGACCATTTAAAAGTACTAGTTACGATGCACGTGATACATGATTTATTTTTAAATTACATTTTCTCTTTTATATTGAAACGGATATTGAGAATAAACTAGAGTACACAATAGTGTTCGAACATCAGAAAATAAAAATGAAAACAATTAACTTTAAAATATCTTCGGGGAGCGTCGAGTTATTCTCATCCCTCATCCTACCTAGAACATTACCCATGCCTTCTTCAATTGGTACCCAAATGGAGCACAATGTGTTCTCCTTTGGATCATTTGGAACAGAAGCATGAGTATATTTAGGGTCATTAGACTGACTAGGCTCATTAGCTCATTAGGGCCAACAACAGGATCCATAAGATTAGGAGCCCTCATATCAACATATAAATGAATATCTCTAGTTCTAACAACATTTGAAATTGTGTTTTTTTTTTTTTTTTTCAATTATTCTACAAACACTTATCATACTTAGGGATTAAGTACTAGGATAGCTGGGAGGGATTCTTAGCTAGTTTGAAGCCCAGAAGGTTGGGCCATAGGATTAGTTAATAGGTTCGAGTATAGTGTTGGCTAGACTAGAAGGTAGTTTGAGTCTTGTAAGTCCAAGTTATATTTTGTGAGCGCAAACCGAGCTATTAACTTTAAAATCTCTTCGGGGAGCATTCCACTACCCCTCAGAGCTTTTTCATTAATAGCTCGGTTTGCACGCCCAAAATATGATTCTTTTGGTAGATCATATATAAAAAAATAAAACACAAATAAAAAATTTATAAAGTTCTAAATATAAAAAGAATACATGTTTATAATAATTAATATATGAATTAAATAAATAAGATAAAAGTAGTATATAGTAACTTAAGGAAAAAAAAAAGAAAATTAAAATAGTATATGGTAATTCTCAAGCTTAATAGTCAAACCACACCTGAACATGTGTCAATACGAGCACCAATTTATGCCAAATATGTTTATGAAGCAAACGAGTCTGGCCTTCGCGCATTCGAGAATTATATATAGGGGCGATTAAAAACTCGCGTGTGGAGGCCACTTAGATAGAAAATTCTGCTTCCTTGGGCTTAGAAATGGAGAATGGAAACCATAATTGTGTTTGTCTATTGGGCTCATAAGACCTTTTTATTCTTCTAAGTTGGATTTTCAAACGTTCAATTAGGCCCTTTTTATTCTTTCTTTATTCTTTGAATGTATACATTGTGTTCATAGAAGGCTCTTAATGGTATATTGAGATATTAACAGTCGTAAATTAAATTTAGATATTTTATAAAATTCACGCGAATTATAAAGTTATAATATAAGTATATAGTTTTTATTAAATATATATATATATATATATATAAAGATTTACTATTTACCATAAATAGTAAGAAGAAAAAGTCAACACATATTAATTACATATTATTTTCAGCTATTTTTTATTTTATGTTTTAATTCACTTCCCAAAAAATCAGTTGGCCTTAAATCGGTTATTTTTTAGCTATTTTTTATTTCATGTTTTAATTCACTTCCCAAAAAATCGGTTATTGTGTATCTAATTTACAGGCACGCATAATATATGAGTTTTTAGATCAAAACATAATCTACTTTAGATTATATATCATATCTTACTTTATATAATTAAATATTAAAAATGGGTCATATTATAAAATCAGGCATAAACTTTATGTCTTCTCCTTTTTTATTCAAAAAAACTAATTGCAAAGAAAATCGAATGCAATATTTAATTGATAATTTAAAATTCTAAATTCCTTGCCACTCGATTGCCATAAAATCGAATAATAAATAATCGCATATAATAGATGTAAAATGTGGCTCATCTACAATTTGAATTGGAAAAAATCAAATCACATATATTTATATAATTGAACAACCTAAAATTAAGGATTTTTTTTCAAATTCCGACAGATCTTGAATTCAATATCAAATCAACTTCATAATTTTACATATTTCGGACTCTTTTGAAGTATTCTAAAAAATCAGATATCTCCAAATTTTGATTTCAAATTTCAAATAACTGCTTACTATTATCTTGGAAATAGATAGAATATCCTTTTTTATAAGGAGTCTTTCTAAAGAAGAATTTGATTTACTTCATTATTTTTGTCATAATTGATGAATTCTTCATGCTATTTTTTTTAATAGATACAAGATGAATTTGCTCATCTCTATTGCAAATGCCACTATTGTTCTTTGGGACAAATAATCAGAGATCATAATTGGAAAATCATGCAATCCTTTTATGACAACATGTTTAATAATTTATAGATACTTATATATTATTTTATTAATATTTATGTAAATAAAATAATATGTTATTATAATTTTATTAATATACAGTAAATATAAGGTTTTTAGAATCGGACCCTTATCAAAACAATCAAAGTTATTTTATTATATCATTTGTGGTTTGTTTAGATTTTAATTTATAAATATTCTAATATTTTATAATTACTTAAATATCTAAACAATTTATAAATTTAAATATTTAAACTAATTGATAAAAAGTTTATAAATCTCTATTTTATTTAAATACGTAATTTTATTTAAAATAATTTTAAGTATAGCAAAATCTATTTAGAAAATCGTATCGATCCTACCAGTCCAACCGATCGGTGTTGAAGGATTCGATAGCAAATATTTTATTGAAGCGAACTAGACTGGTTATAAATCGGTTCTCGGTCTATCTGGTCGGACTGTGTCCAACCCGATTTAATTTAAAAATAATAAGTAAATCATGATTAATGTTTTTTATATATTTAATTTATAATACAATCATAATATTGTTGGTACGTGCATTAATCCACCTCGTACAATTTGTGTTAGATCAAAACAGGCTCGGGCTATCGAAGCATTTTCATGAATTCACGCGCGCACACGCACATCGTTTTTCTTTCTTTTTTTCGTCTATAATCACTTTTGACTTTGTTGCTAAGTGCGGTCTATCTTTTCATGAGATCATAATTAGGCTATGCAAGGGTGATGTATCTTAGGATAACAAGGTCACAATCCATTTCTTTTAGCGACATATAATTGATTGGTGCTCTCTTCCTTTAGATATAACAAGGTCACGCACATCATTTTTTTTTTTCGTTTTTCTTGGTCTTGTTAGTGGAAACTATATATATTGATTGCTTACCTCTTCATCTCAATTTTAATGTGTATAACTGAATAATTATGACATAATAAAGAACCAACATATTAGCACGGTGGTAAATTTTTGTTAAGCAAACATCATATGCTATTTCCAAAAAAAATCAACTATTTTATATCAAAATATGATACCTTATTGTCACTTTTTCACAGTATAAATGTACTTTTTTTGAAAAAAATTTATAACGGGTAAACCTGTCTATATAATAGGCCACTTCTGTATAACTAGATATTATTTGCACGACACCTACAAGTGCATCAACGACGAAGCCAAAGTAGGCCCAGGGAGGCCATGGGCCCCCCTCATTTCTTTAAAAAAATCAATATATATATTTATATATATATGTGTATACTATAAATAAAATATATATAGAAAATCAAAAAATATTTACAATATATTTATAATTAAAGACTTTTCTCTATTCTATTTTAATTTAAATTCATAATCTTATTTATTTATTGAAAAATGTACTAACAATACGTATATTTTATATTTCTAAATAAATTTTTGAAAATATTTACAATGATTTACTCTTTCGATCTCTTGATTGTAAATTTATGTAGTAAACTTATAAAATCGACTAGTTACTGTTACTTTTTTTAATGTTGATTTTCTTACTTCTTTTTTCGTGACAATCACATATTTTTCACTTTATTTGTTTTTTTCTTAAAGAAATGCTCATTTGATAAGCTCTCATCAACAAAATGATATGCAATGTGCTGCAAATGTTTAATTTAAATCAAATTTTCAACTAGAAAACTATATTTTTTCATAAATTATAGATGTTAAACTTAAATATATAATCTCGATCGTTTTTTCTTTTTTTGTTTATTTCTGTAGAAGTTTGAGGGTGATACGAATTATAATATTTAAAAAACTTGATGTTACACATATCGATATTTATATTTACTAGTAATTATATTTTTATAGAAAATGAACATTTCGACTTAAATTACAAGCTAGTTATTTAACATTTAAAACTGGGCCCCTTAAGTAAATTCCTGGGTCCGTCACTGAAGTGCACAATTTATAAATACAAATATTGAAAATGAATGACACATAGTTGAATAATATTGGATATAAAATTATTTTTTTAAGGAATTTAATTTAATTGTAAAAGTGGAAGAATTAATTATGTTTGAGTTTGTGAATAATCAAGAGATAAAATGTACGAATAAAGTTCATATGATATAAATAAATATAGTAAATAATTATCGTATATGATTGATAAATAAAAATATATAAATGAATGAACTATGAATTTTGTTGAAAAATATTTTTGTAATGCTTGATATATAATTTTTAGTTGTGTTGATAAGAGTGCGATGAAAAATAAGGCATTAGAGAAATGGTAAATCTTTATAAAAATGTTACAGATCAAAATATATATTATGAGAAGCATAACCAGCTAACCTCTTTTGANCTTTTTGCATTGGTTGGATGTTGATATGCCACGACACTTCTGTAGAGACCGAAAATAAAGGAATGACTATTAATGAAATTCAAGATTTCAATATCTAAGTATCTAACCAAACAAGTTGCAACCTACCGCCCAGTCCACTTTTTGATTTTGAAATAAAATATAAGTAGCCATTTTTCATTTTCTTCTTCCTTCTTTTTATTTTTATTTTTTCTTTCGCTTACCTTTGTTTTTCGGTTTTGCATGAAAATCAAGTAACACAGTGCCACGTCTAGTCGCTAAGTGAGACCACAAAACCAGAAATTTCAGCAGATAAACACAAAAAAATTTAAATTTATGGCCCTGGCTAAAATTAATTAATAATGGACCCTCACTTTGCCTAACAATTAATAACATCCACGTCAATGTACAGACTTATTTACACAATATTTGCTTAAGACAAGATTTTGTACCTGTGTCCAAAGAAATGTATGGCGTGTTCAAATCAGGCTTAGGACACAGTAACAAATTAACAAATGTATTGCAATTTTAGTGATAGAAAAATAGATTAATGAAGCCATTTTACATAAAGTTTTATTGCAAAATATTGACGGCCTAAAATCACTTCCACGTTCAGTAGTGTCCCTTATTAAGCGCTGTATTTAACACCGATGATGCTAGGATTTTTTATTTTTTTTGTCTAACATACCCATTTTTTAGGTGGATAATTTTCCTTACCAGTATAATACCCATGTACGCAGAGACGTAGTTAGTAATATTTTTGTACTCGAGTCTACTTAACGCTGCGTTGTTATTAGTATCAAGTGTCACAAACATTATTCGATTTGGCTCGTGAAAGTTTGAGACGAGCTCGAACAATTCATCAAGTTTGTTTACTAAATGAGCTGAGACTGACGTGTTCACTAGCAAGTCAGTTAGGGTTTTAGGTTCAGGACTTTGGGTTTCGGTTTATAGTTTGTTTAATTGGCGGAGCTTACTCGTTTATTGAACAATCACTAATTCGAACATGAGGTACTCGACTCAAATAACACTTCTATTTAGATGCTAACGAGTACGAGTTTGAGCATGAAGTATCCGGATCAACTCCATTATACTCGAGTGACATCTCTAGCAAAACACTGTGCACAAGAAAAGTATGTTTTTCATGTTTTTGTTGTTATTTTTTGTGGCTTTATTCGTTTTGAATCGATTTGAGTTCATTTCAGAGGTTTTTCCATTAGATGGTTGTAGCTCGTTTTTTTGTATTTTATGTTATTTTGTATTTTGTATATTTATTGGTCTACTTTTATATCATATTTTATACGAAAGTGTTTTCCCAAAACTATCACCGAAACTACAGGCCCGAAAAAATCAAGCTCACCTCGTGCTTGTGGAGTCGTGGTTGGTGCGTAAAAACGGCTGCACTTGATAAACTCAATTGTCTGTGATCTCCACACGCGAAATCCATTCGCAACCCACATAAGCTTTTTTGGTTACTTCCTTACTGTCAGAAAAAATAAGAAAGCATTTTTGTTGAAAGCAAGGAAAAACGATAACAGTTCATGCTCAAACAATTTTCATTAATTTTTCTTGATAGCAATCATTGCTACAGTGCAGAATATATATATATATATATATATATATATATATATATATATATATACAAGGCTAAAGAGCATTCTAGAATTGTAGGTAGGTGGCACATTAGAGTGCAGTACAAGAATAGAGGTGGAACAACAATATTAGCTAGAAGACAAATAAGCCTAACAAACTCGTCCTTGTGCATGTGAGTTTGCATGTGCATGTGGGCTTTCATGTGGGCCTGCATGTGGGCTTGGAGCATTGTAATGCAGACTGAAAGTGTAAGAGCCCATTTCCTTATTACGCCCCCTCAATCCAAACGAGGAAAAAGAACACACATGAAGTTGTGTACTAAAACGAATGAAGGATTGTCCAGAAAGAGGCTTAGTAAGTATGTCTGCGGTTTGATCAGTTCCGGGAATGTGTAGAATTGCTACCTTTCAAATTTTTGACCTTTTCTCTGATGAAGTGAATATCTATCTCAACATGCTTGGTTCTTGAATGATGCACAGGATTCAAAGATAGATGAACAGCTCCCAAATTGTCTAACCAAAGAACAGGAACTTGTGAAGGTGTCACTTTCAGTTCTTTGAGAATAGACCATATCCAGCTCAGTTCACATAAGGCATGAGCAATGCTCCTATACTCTGCTTCTGAACTTGAATGAGATATTGTGAGCTGCTTCTTTGATTACCAAGATACAAGATTAGTGCCCATATATATACAAAAACCAGAAATTGATTTTCTATCATCCAAGTCTCCTCCCCAATCAGAATCAGAAAACAATGTGAGATTGTTGTGAGTTGATGGTGTGAAGTTGAGACCATGATCAATGGTCCCTGACAAATATCTCAATATCCTCTTCACAGCTCTCCAATGAGTCTCTTTAGGATCATGCATGAATTGGCTCACCTTATGTACACTGAAAGCTATATCTGGCCTTGTGATGACTATGTACTGTAGTGTTCCCACAATACTCCTGTATAGAGTAGGGTCATGGAAAGTTTGGCCATCATGCTTGGTTAAGACAGGAGATGTAACCATAGGAGTGTTTAAACCTTTTGCGCCTTCCATATTCACTCTGGCTAAGAGCTTGTGAATGTAGTTTTCCTGTTTCAAATGAAGGCCAGTTCCTGTTTTGTTTATCTCAATGCCAAGAAACAAATGTGGTTCACCCATGTTTTTCAGAGAAAACACTTTGTTCAACCTGAGAATAAAACTCTGAATTTCCTCTTCATTATCACTAGCAACAATCACATCATCCACATATACCAACAGCAAAATAGAAGATGATGTTGAATTTTAAAAAAACAAAGAGTTGTCAGCTACTGACGGTGTAAAACCAAAACGGCATAATGTTGAGTTGTAAACCAAGCTCTTGATGCTTGCTTAAGGCGATAGATTGCCTTATTTAATTTGCAAACAATCCTTTCTAGATCTCCTTTCTCAAAACAAGGTGGTTGTTCCATATACACTTCATTTTCAAGTTGACCATTCAAGAATGCATTATCAAAGTCAAGTTGTCTAATGAACCATAATCTTGACAAAGCTATGGCTAGAACCATTCTGATTGTTGTAGGTTTGATAACCGGACTAAAGGTTTCATCATAATCTTGGCCAAAAGTTTGAGAGAAACCTCTTGCCACTAACCTTGCCTTGTGTCTGGAGATAGAGCCATCATCATTGGTCTTGAGTTTAAACACCCATTTACAAGTGACTGTGTTTTTATCAGGTGGCCTTTGAACCAAAGACCATGTCTTGTTGTTCAGTGTCGCATTAAATTCCTGTTCCATAGCAGTTTTCCAGTGAGGATTAGAAAAAGCCTCATGAACTGATGAGGGCTCTACATTCTGAACAAGCTGTGTATGGTAGAGTTTTGGTTTGTATATCCCTGCTTTGGATCTTGTCACCATTTGACGAGTACCTGCATCATGGATAAGTGGTGCATGTGGTGCAGGTAAAAAATTCTCACAAGGCAAATCAACAAATAACTCATGAGGTGAATGTATTGAAATTGTTTCATGACAAGGAGAGCTAGGGATGTGTGAGCTTGGTGTGGATGACCTTGAAGGACCTGTTTGAGGTGAGACAAGATTTGCAATATTGTTTTTGGATGAAAGGTTAGGGACTGTGACAAGTGAAGGAGCTGGTAGAGTGGTGCAAGAGGACTTTTCCTATGATTCAGTTTGGGTCACCTTGAGAAAGGAAAAGATCTTTCATCAAACACAATGTGTCTGGTCACTTTTTCCCTGATGAAAGAAGAAGCTTGTATCTCTTATGCTGAGAGCTATACCCTATAAAAATGCTAGGCATAGACCTGTGCTCAAGTTTGTTTTTGTTAAGGTGTCTGAGATGAGGGTAACAAAGACACCCAAAAACCTTTAGGTTGGGATAGTTGGGCTTCTGGTTATAGCAAGCTTCCAAAGGACTTTTATATTAGAGTTGTTTTGAGGGAGTTCTATTTATGATGTAAACAGTAGAAGAAAAAGAATCATCTCAAAACCTCTATGGCACATTGCTATGAGCAAGAAGAGATAGGCCAACTTCCACTATATGTCTATGTTTCCTCTCAGCTACCCCATTTTGTTGAGGGGTATATGGGCAAGAATATCTATGCCCTATTCCATTTTTCTCAAGAAAACTTGTCATGGCTTTAAATTCACCTCCTCCATCTGTTTGAATCATTTTTATTTTCTTATTAAGTTGATTTTCAACAAGAGACTTGAAGTGTATGAAGGCTGAGAGGGTGTCACTTTTGTTTTTCAAAAAATATATCCAAGTATATTTGGTGGCATGATCAATAAAACTGACATAATATCTGTGGCCATTGTTAGAAGGGATTGGAGATGGACCCCAAAGGTCACTATGAATCAAGGTGAGTGGTTCTGAATAAAAGCTTTGAGAAACAGCAAAAGGTAAACATTTACTCATGGATTTCAAACAAGCATCACATAAACCTTTCATTTCATTTGGAAGGAAGGGAACATTACAATGATCCAGGGCTTTCCTAACAATTTCAAGGGCTGCATGACCCAACCTAAAATGCCAAACATCCAAATTGTCTTTCTTAAAACAAACAAAATTAACAGAAAAAGAAAATTTATTATGGAGAGAATCTTTTGCTGGGAACTTGTCTTCTTGAACACTAGCTGCCTTTGGGAAATGAAAATAATATAGGCCATCTTTAAGCTTCCCTCTGAGAAGAATCACTCTTGTGGCTAGATCCTTCACAAGACAAAACATAGGATGGAACTCAAAAAACACTCCATTATCTTGGGCAAAATGAGATACACTAAGCAAATTTTTGGTTATCTCAGGCACATGTAAAAGGTTTTTAAGGACAAAGTTTCTTTTTGGAGAATGCAATGATGAGAAAGAGTTAATAGTTGATTTGTCAATATGAGAGATTTTAAGACCTTTACCATTACCAACATGAAGCCTGTTCTGCCCTTGATAATCACTTGCAATGCTCAGGTTGCTTAGGTCTTTGGTTACATGATTTGTAGCACCTGAATCTGGGAACCAACCTGACTCCTGTGGAACATCACTACCAGCAATGCTGTTGGGATAAGAGGACTGCTTCCTGCGAAATTGGATTGCGCTTTGACTTCCTTGAGGGACATAGGCATTGTAGTTTGCATCAAACCGATGGTAACACCTATTTGCAGTGTGTCCCTGTTTGTGGCAGACTTGGCACTGAAAACTTGATCTTCCTCCAGAATTATTTCTGCCACCTCTGAAGGTATTTCTACCTCTTCCTCTTCCATTTGATTGTCCTCTGCCAAAGCTCTCAGAAGAAAAATGTTGGCTCCTTGGCCCTAAATGAGTGTTGAGATTTGCACTTGGCCCTGATCAATCATTGTTGATAACATTTGGGTTTATGGCCTCCAACCTGCTTTCATAGCTCAACAACATAGCATGGACATCTCTGATAAACACTGGTTCTATTCTTGAGGTCAGAGAGACAATGACAAGGTTATATTCCTGCCCTAATCCAGAGAAGATATAGAGTGTTTGATCTTCCTCAGAGATCCTTTCACCAATAGAAGCCAAGACATCACAGCAAGACTTAACCTTTGTGAGAAATTCTCTCATTGGCATATAACCCTTTTTGAGATTCTGAAGCTCCAACTTATGTTGCATCCTTCTTGCTTGTGACTGACTAGCAAAATTACGAGCCAAAGCTTCCCACATCTCCTTTGAGCTGCTTAAACCAACCGTCAATCCTAAAAGATTCTCAGATAGTGAGGACAAGATCCATGAAGCCAACAACTGATCCTATCTCAACCAGGCGTCATACTCCAAGCTGGGGGTTTGAAGGATGTTTCCCTCATCATTTGTGCTTTATGTGAACTCCAGCGGTGGCTTCTTCTTGCCATTGATGAAACCTTCAAGTCCATAGCCCATAATAGCTGTGAGCAATTGTTGTTTCCATATGAAATAGTTGTTTTCTGTCAATTTAGTGGCTATGAGCTGGTTTAGGGGATGGATGATTTAGATCTGGGAGTTATGGTTTGGATCTACTGTAGAAGACATGGTGAATGGGATTTAAAAGAGAAAGGGAACAGAGGAATTATCAAGGATGGATCAGAGCCAGGTCGAAACCCGCTCTGATACCATGTCAGAAAAAACAAGAAGATAAAAGTTCATGCTCAAACAATTTTCATTAATTTTTCTTGATAGCAATCATTGCTACAATGCAGAATATATATATATATATATATATATATATATATATATATATATATATATACACAAGGCTAAAGAGCATTCCAGAATTGTAGGTAGGTGGCACATTAGAGTGCAGTACAAGAATAGAGGTGGAACGACTATATTAGCTAGAAGACAAATAAGCCTAACAGACTCGTCCTTGTGCATGTGAGTTTGCATGTACATGTGGGCTTTCATGTGGGCCTGCATGTGGGCTTGGAGCATTGTAATGCAGACTGGAAGTGTAAGAGCCCATTTCCCTATTACTTACAAATTAAAAGATATCGATTTATTTGGTGTGTTTTTTCAAGCACGAGTTAATTCATCCACTTAAAACTAAGAATTTGCGCACCAAAATAGGGTGAACCTAGATGTAATGGGTACGCCATCATAGGACCCACGTAGGCCGACTCTGATACCATGAAAGAAACGGAGGAAACAGTTGTGGTCCCCTACAAGTGAAGTGCACCATAGAATTGGGGAAAATGGGGGACTCTAATCATGTCACATAGGCAAATTATCCGGATTGCTTGATTATTAGAACAAATATGATGAATTTTTTAACTTATTGTACTAAGTTTGATGTCTGCCAAAATGTTGGATCTTTCCTAGAAATGGTCAATATAATGGACCAAAAATAAAACTTTTCCTGGACTGGCATTCGCCCAGTCATCGACACCTGAAAATTAATTGGTTTGAAAAATGACGTTAAAAATACTAATCATGACACATAGGCAAATTATCCGGATCGACTGATTGTTGGACTAAATATGATGAATTTTTAACTTATTATGTTAAGTTTGATGTCTGCCAAAACGTTAGATATTTCCTGAAAAATGGCCAATATAATAGATCAAAAATGAAAATTTTCCTAGTTATTATACTAATTTGGTAACGGCTAAGAACATCTTGTTAGTTGAATTATGAGATATTATCCAATACAGCTTATGAAAAAAAAAAATCTTTGGGAATATAAAACCGAATATAATTTATAATCAATAGA
The DNA here is from genome assembly GCA_008636005.1 of Striga asiatica. Classification (NCBI taxonomy): domain Eukaryota; kingdom Viridiplantae; phylum Streptophyta; class Magnoliopsida; order Lamiales; family Orobanchaceae; genus Striga; species Striga asiatica. The sequence continues at coordinate 2,166,786 of BKCP01003335.1, forward strand.
TGACAAATTAATAGCTGAATGGGGCCGTTATAAGCTTCTTTGTAATCCTTACACCATCGAAATAAAAGTAATCTTCTTATCTATTTTTTATACGTAAGTATTCACTTGCGTTCATTTCTTTTTATGACTTCACTTCGCAGCGACTATAGCATGGCTCGAGAGACCTGTAGCTAACCGGTAAAAGCGACTAGGCAAGGAATAAAAACCTTTCTTTCTCCTTCCATGCGAGCCAGTTCCATCAAAGGGTGTGTGAGTCTTTCATTCAGGTGGAGTATATTTTGCTTCTCTTCCTGATAGTGGCATTCCAGATGTTCCGTCCTTTCGGGCGTTTAGCAACAATGGGGCTCAAGGGAATTAGCCAAGGAAGGATGGGGGGTACCTCCCTTGTTGTTTGATTGTTGTTGGTGCATCAAAATTCACGATAACTTAAATATTGAAATATAATACAAGGCAAAAATATCCAACAACTTTCTTGCAAAACATTAACTCAACCACTTTTTTTAACTCAACTTTAATTCAACCCCACTATCATCAACATTATTAATTTAATTAAATATTATCAACCAATCATTTTTAAATATCACATCAACTTTAATTCACTATTCATCCACTCATATAATTTTAACTAACCATCAATTCAAATCATCTCTCTCATACTTTTACATCAAATCAACCTTAATTATTTTATTTTAAATATTATTTTAATATATGCACTAACAACTAACCGTACCACCTTTTTCAAAATTAACCAAACCAAACCAAAAAATCCAAACAAAACTAAAAATTTTTATATCCAAGCATTTACTCTAGCAGTCCCCACAACTTATTTCTTTTATTTTTCCGTTAATGATTTCTCACTAGGTTCCATTCATCATTCATCACTTCCATGTGGTCCAAAATATCGTAGCAGAAAGGGGAAAAAAGAAAATAAAAACGCCAACATAGCGCAGTTAGACATGGCCAAATGGCGGGCCGGTTCAGAGCTCGGACCGGCCCGGCGGGCCGAAGGGTTGGGTTTTGTCGACCCTGAATCGGCACGCCCGGCCCGCCGGGTCGGTGTCGAAAAAAAGACGACCCTGAACCGGCCCGGTTGAAAATCCGAGCCGGGCCCAGACCCGTGGTCAACGGGTTTGACCGGGCCGAGCCCGGGCCGGGTCCGTGCCGGGTCGGCGGGCCGGTTGACCCGTGGCCATGTCTAAGCGCAGTGCAAGAATTTGAATATAGGTCATAAATAAGGGAAAAATGGGAAAATTAATAATGTTTTAGATCTTGCTTTTAATTGCTTGGGCTATTTTTTAGAAGGGCAGAAATTGTAGATATAACATTAAAACATAGTTGATGACATTCATGCTAGTGAAAATCAAATAAATAAAACTGATTAAAGTTAGTTTACACATTCCCTTGCCACTTTATTTTCAAACATGCAGAAAAATCATCCTAGCACTTTCAATAAAAACTGTAATTGAGCTGAAATAACAGTAGTGAGGACTTGTATGCAATGAAACATTTGCTATTATTGATGCCATTTGAGAAAATTAAACATATTTTTTTATGAATGCATTAACTTTTGGGTTTGAAAAGCGTGCATATTTGAAATTTTGAGAAATTTGTAGGGACCATTAGCAACATATTATCCCAGCCCAATAAGTTGAAGGGCAAAAGCCAGTGGAATGAGATCGAAGAACTGTAGTTTAAATTAATAAAATTATATAAAAATGTCTATTTAAAATTAGTACACAACTCGTTTGGTGCACATTGATAATAAATTACATTATATTCGTTTCAAAATAAGTATTATTTCAATATTATTATTCAGAAATTCGATTTAATAATAATGTGATTTCATAAAATAGTTATTTTGGTATGTTATCATATATTTAACAACCTATGTGAATAATAAGTATAAATATAAAATTTATATTGTTTCATTACTTATAATATTTTTTTTGTATAAACTATTCAAATAAAAATAATTATGTAGTTGAAGAATTAATAAACTATAAATAATTGACTATTTCGTTTACGTCAAAGTTAGTATTGACCCATAGGTTATTGAGTAATTTATTAAACTATAAATAATTGACTATTTCGTTTACGTCCAAGTTAATATTGACTTGTAAGTTATGAATAATTATTTTTTATTTTAAATTTTAAATAAAAAACTTTTTATTTTTTTAATATATGATATACCAAATTTAAACCATGCAATCAATAAAAGTAGTAGCTGCAATTTTTGTCAATATATTATATTCTAAATTTAAATCATGCAACTAATAAAGATAATAGCCGCAATATTTGACCAAAATGATTCTATACATTAATTTAGGCGGGATATTTCAAAATTTTGCCAAAAATATTATTCAATATAGTAAATACTTTAGGTGGGAAACTAATTGTTTTTTTTTTTTTGCTGATTTTTAGTTGCTATTTCAAGTAAATATCATTGCCTCTTTATATATTAATAAATTTTCACATAATTTTATTTATTTCAAAATAAACAACACATTCAAATCTTTTGCTAAGTTTGAATTCATGAATTTCTATTTATTAATTCAAATACCGACATATATTTGGATATAAATAAATATGGAATGGAATTCAAATTACGTGTATATGTTTTTCATTACTAGTGTTCAATCTGTGCATTTGCACAGAGGAGAATACTTAGAAAAGACAACAATATAAAAAGAAAAAATAAAAATACATAATCATAATTTAATTCATGAAAAAAAATATGAATTAAAAAATAATTGTAAATATTACTAAACACTTTCATTATTAAACATTTGGGTCAAAATTATCTACTGAACAAATAATTGCATTATAAATAGTTGTTGAATTAGAATGGATAACATATTAAAAAAATGTGGTGAATTCGGCTTAATTTTTTATTAAAAAACTTATAAGGGTGACTTGGGTCGATATTCTCAGTAAGCCTATTTGTTTAATGAGTCCGATTTAGTAAAGCCCAAAGAAAATAATATTTCAAATTAAACCCAATACACATTGTTTTGAACAAAAAAAAAAAGAATCAGGTAACCGGTTACCAAAATGAGCGTTACAAAACCCTCGACTTCAATAATCCAAACACTCCATGATTCAAGCTCATTTCTCTCTTGTTATCAGTGGATCACGCGTTTTTTCTGTGTAAAAAATTTTCAAGATCTCATTTTTCAAAATTATTGGAGGAAAAGAAAAAAAAAAAGCAAATATAGATATAAATGCACGATTTTAGCTAGAACATTCATGCAATTAATAGACTGATTAGGTGATGTAAGAAAAGTAGCAAAAAAACATGTTAATATTATAGTACTTCTTCGCTGTTTCCATGCCTGTCAGAGTTGGAACTCTGTAACTGCATTAGGCGGGAACATAAAGTAATATAATTAAATGATGAAAATTTAGGCGGGATAATATAATTAAATGCAAGATAATATAATTTAATGCTTTGTTGTACCAAATTATATCTATATATATATATATATATAGATATAGTAATCAACCTGTGCATTTTAACAGAGAGGAATACTTAAAAAAGATAACAATATAAAAAATAAATAAATCATAATTTAACTTATGAAAAAAAAAAATGAATTAAGAAAATGATTCTCAATATTGATTTTGATCAAATAATTGATATGGAAGAACCGTTACAACCATTTTCTTTATGCTAATACATCCGAGCATTTTCATGAGTGGGTGTGACACTGTGACTTAAAATTTTAATTCAATTTTGTAACTCCCTTAATTGATTTATGTTCATAATTTATGGCATTCAAGCAAGTTATTTTGTAACTTAAAAATGAAATTGAATGTTGAAAATTTTGGAGGGATAATAAAATTTAATGCATGATAATATAATTTAATACTTTGTTGCTCCTCTTTATATATATATATATAGATATATAGACATTTTAGTGAATATGAATAAAATTTTCCTACTCTTTCGTCTCCTCTCTGCGATAAAAAATAAACCCTAACCTGCAGCTCCCTCAATTGCCTGCGATTTGCCTTCCTCGGTTCGGTGGGGCCTGGCCTGCGGTCGCCAATAACCGCTCCCATCCTGGATGTCGTGCACCCGAATTTGCTACAGCTCTGCGTGGTCTGGCCCTCGATTGACGGCGAATTAGAGTTCCGAGGTGTTGTCACTTTGGTCGGATTCCGGTGTGTGATGGGTGGCTCCTTCCCAGTCGCCGGCGGACCTTCGATTGGCGGTGGTAAGCCCCTTTCTCTCTCTGTATTTTCCTGCGATTGGAGTTCCCTCAGGTGGTTTCTGTTTTCTCCGACGGAGCTTCCGGTGGGATTATGGTTGTTGGTCGCCGGGGTTCTTTGGTGGTGTTCGGTGGTGTGTGGGTTTGAGGATGGGGAGAGGCCCCGACTGCTGCGACGTCTTCCTGTGGCGGTGGACGAGGTTGAGGAACCGAGCCACCTACCCCTTGTTCGGCTAGTGGTGTTAGGCAGCGGGGGTCCGGGGACCTAGTTCTCTTAGGCTCGGCTAGTGGTGTTAGACGGGTTCGGGAGGGGCTAGTGGGGTTTAGCTGATTTTCTCTCAGTTGGAGGTGGGTCGATTCGAGGAAGGGTTCAGGGCCAGATTTCGGTTATTGTATAGGCGGTTGCGCAGTTTTCGGTAGTGGTTTCTCGGGATGGGACTCCTTCTTGTGTCAATTATTTCACTGCTGGTGGGGACTGCTCATTTACCGGGGAAGGGTTGTTTGTTATCTTAGTTTATTTGTTGTTCTTGTTTTGTGTTATCCGTATCTGTGTTTGTGTTAGTATTTGTGTTTTAGGTTTGGGTCGTTTGCCTCCATTAGCCCAAGTGTAACTTTATTATCCTGTTGGGACCATATACTCGGGCATTACCATGTTGGGGTCATTTCTTTTTCTTTTTCATTCTCCTTTTGGGGGATTTTAGTGTCGTTGTGTTTTGTTGTGTTCCCGAGTTTTACCCTGTTGGGGTCGGTTCTAGGCGGTTTGTTGACATGTCCTCCCATTTTATTCAACTGTTGGCTGTTTGTATTCAGCTGGTGGCTGTTCCTTTGCACATTTGTGCGCATTTATATAATATCTCTATTGTTTTGGGAAAAAATATATATATATATATATATATAGGTTTGTACTTAGAAGAGTTAAAAGTATAATCACAAAATATGTGTACCATATACATGTTAACTGCAATTTATTTCATACCAGTTTTTTTTATTTTTAATTTTTTTACTCAAACATAAATTAAATAATAAAATTTATTTTATTATATTTTAATTATTATAAATTTATATCTTATTAATATTATTAAATATAATTTACATTATCTTTTAAATTTAATTTGCTTATAATTACGTTATGTCTATATATATTAAATGCTATTGAATTAGACATATAAGTTGTATTGGTGTAGTGGTAATGGTGTCAATTTAAAACCTCAAGGGCATAGGTATGAATCCCAGCCTTGTTTTATTTTTCAAAAAGGTCATGATGTTATATATTTGGCAAGTTCAAAAGTGATGTATATAATTGCAATTTTCAAAAAGGTCATGGTTTTATTTGAAATTAAGCCTATTTTTTATCCCCATGTCAGCGCCATATCAGCAGCCATGTCTCCACGTCGGCGATAAAAGCCCGAAAATGGGCCCGATGCATACAATTGAAAAAAATTGTAAAAGTGGTGTATATATTTGCCAAGTTTAAAAGTGATGCATATAATTACAATTTTCGAAAAAGTCATGGTTTTATTTGCAATTAACCCTTATATAGATATAGATTTTGGAGGACTTTCAAATGAATTCATCAGACATATCATTTGAAATTAAATGATATTTACTCTATTTGATGCTATTTTTAATTGTGTATGATGCTATTTTTAATATTACATGGTGCTATCATTTTCATAAATGCTAATAAAAATTTTGATGCTATTTTTAATCAAATACATCCTAGTTAAAAATAGCACTAAAACACAATTAATCATAGCACTACATACAATTAAAAATAGCGGTTCTCACGGTTCTCACACTAGGACTTGGTTCTCATTTGAACCACATCCTAATAAAACATTTGTCCCGCCACTTTTAATAAAACATTTAATATATATAATTACTAGCTAATCCCATTTAATAAAACATTTAATAAAAACATTTTCACTTTTCCTCCAAAAGAAGTTACATTTTTTTAATTATTACTCACTAATCCCACATTTAAGAAGGTTTCTTTTAGTTAAACCTAATTAGTTAATGGCTAAATTGAAAAGGTTTCTTTTAGTTAATCTCACATTTATGTTTCTTATTCTCATTTATATATAAAAACGTGACAGTCATTATTGTTGTGCAGAGACTATATATTATTATTTTTTTATTCCATTATGAATTAAATAAGCAATTAAAGTTATAAAAAATATTAATAAATATATAAAATATAAACATTATAATACAGATCATGTTACATTACAATATAAAAAATGAAATTATTTTTTTTGTAATTTAATTTCCAGCCATACTCCATCAAACATATAGCTGCAAAATGATAAGAAAGATTAGTTTCATAACTAAAATTAAAAATTTAGCTCCCCCAAATGGTAAAACCTTATCAATTAGTAGTATAGATACATTTAAATGACATATAATTTATAAACTTAGACTATACGCATAATATGATGAATTAAAATAAAATAATGAATTAAATAAATAAATTATTATTATATCACAGTCTATATAATTATTATAGCAGAGTCTATATTGCCAATATTATCATTTAAAAAGTTCATTGAAAACACATATGTATAAAATAAATCCATATGATCACAATTAATAATGCAAAATTAACTATATTTGACTTTCCATTTGGTAGTAATAATAAAATATATTATATTACTAATATTCAATAAAATACATGATTTCTGCAGATTTGATTATCGCAATCAACATTCTGTTTTATAAATTAAAAAGTGTGCTGAATGAATTGTCTCATATTTTTTACTAAAAAAAAAAACTGTTGGCCGTGAAAAAAAATATATTATTTCACAATTATAAATATAAATATGATTAATTTTCATTAAACAATTCCTCTTTAAGAAAAAAGTGGCGGGACAAATTTTTGTATGATTATAGCATCAAAACATATCCAAAACATCAATATTTTAATGCATTAAAAACCATACTTTCAGCAACAGAAAAGTGATATTAAACAGAAATTGGCAAAGTCAAAGAATGAGGATTGACAAGGCATTGTATGTAATGGCAGATTGTTGCACAATATAGAAATATCAAGCATAATTAATAATCAACAACGAAAAGTCAAATCTATATGAAAAAATCAAAATTAAAAACACAGCAGGTTATGTGGAACATTATTGGACACTATACAATATAAAAAGAAAAATAATTTGATTTCCCTATAATTATCAACACATTCAACTTTTACCAAGACATTTGCCTTTATATTAAAATCGATTTTTTGCGTAGAAGTTTTAAAAATAAAAATTTCTATAGATTCTTTTAAACATTAAACAAGAAATTCCTAATATGCGATAAATATATCTAAACAGATTTGTTATAAACTTACCTAATATTTCCAAATTTTGAACAAAATACTACTAAAAACTTTGAAAAACTTCGGCAAAAGACTTTGAACAACTTCGAAAAGCGATTTTGAACAAGTGTTAGCAAAGCTTCACTTACTGATATGAGGAGAAAGACGAGAAAGAACTGAATTACTTAGTGTTCAAAATCTGAACAAAATACATAAAAGTTACATATGCATGTTATAAACAGATATGAACAGATATGTTATAAACTTACCTATATATTTGTTAGTAGAGCTGAACAGATCTGTTAGAAACTTACCTATTTTTTCGAACCCTGAACAAAATACATAAAAGTTTGAAAAAATTCGACCAATGACATGTTCTCTTCGAAAAACAATTTCGAAGAACATCTAAATAATTTCGAATTATGTATAACATATGATATATCTTTGAAGCTTAATCACAAAGAATTTCGAAAAACGACACAGATCATTGAAAATAATAAAAAATAAAAATTACGTTTCACAAAAAATATTTCAGCCCTTCATAAATTTGTAATATTATCGCCTGATTTTGACCGGCCTGTTAAGATTTAGCAACACACATTGAGAAATCGGGACGAATATTTATTTTTTGATCACTACTATTGGCCACAAAAACAACATTTCTCGGATGTTTTTTTTTTTTTTACCAAAAATTGCCATTTTGTTCAAATGTATCATTAATACAATAATCAACCAAATACAATTATTTATTTTGTAATATTTTGCTGGTATTTTTTAGTATTTTTTTTTTTTTAAATTTCCTATATGATCTATGATACAAAATACAATAATTATTTAAACAAATAAAATCATTATATGTGTTAATTTGAAGATAGTGATTTGTAGTGATGGAAACTCTGTTGATAGAAAAACCACAAACGTTGTATATAAAGAATTGTTTAACAATATTTAGTTATTATTTCATAGAACATTTTTTCAATAATTATACTATGATTTTTACTATTGTTTATATCTTTTTATTATTTTTTGTTCTATTATATTGCTTTCCGTGCAAATGCACTGGTTAAAAACTAGTTGATTTCTAAATAAGTTATGCTAAAGTTAATAAATAATTTTGGTAGAAATTTTAGCCATCTTCTCTTAATTAAAATTAATTATGTATCTTTAAAATTATTTAATATATACAAGTTACCTCTCAACTAAGTTGTTATTTTTTACTAAGATTTATCGTTTTGTTAAAATTGTAGATAGGTAAATAAATAGTTGAAAATATTTGGAATCTTTATAAGTATTTATTATATTGTTTTTGTGGATCAGTTCTCTTTAAGAACTTCACACATTAGAATTATCAAACATGATTACGATTTTACCATTAAAATTATATTAAAAATAAAAATATATTACAAAACAACAATTTTATATTATTTTAAAGCTTTGTTGTGTGAATTGATATTGACATTAGTCAAATAGAACATAATTAGAAAGAAATGATGTGATATATTACATATAAAAATAGTAAAAAAAATATTTAAGTATTTCAAAATTGAAAAATTTGGTAGAAAGTAATTGAATTTAAAACTAAAAAATTAGGACTAACATACCGATTTTTAATGCAATGTATATATTGTTGATTGTATACTTAAAAGTACTTTTTCTTCCTTTTCCTCTCTTGTCACTTTTCCTCTCTTCAGCGAAAACCCCTTTTCCTCTCTTGTGACCTAGCTGTCGTTGCTGTCGATTAGTGCCTCCTCCAGCGGACAACCGGCTGCCGGTGGACAGCTCTCCGGCGCGCGCCAACGCTATTATTCGCTGTGGTGTTCCCCTTGTCTCACGCGCCTAGGGTTAAGGATGCTGGCTTACGGCTGATTTCTTCGATTTGCGCTTGTAGGTCGCCGGAGACCCTGGGTGGCGAGGCTTGGTGGAGGGCGGCGACAATGGTTGGCTGCGGCCCAAGTTTCTTGCTTGGTTATTTATCGGGCGATTCCTCTCTTCTTCTTCTGTCGGCGGCTTTGCTCCTTTCCTGTTTTCCCGATTTGCAGGTGTCGGTTCCGGTTCCCGGCTAGCTGGCTCTCTGTGGTGGAAGTTGGTGGGCAGGGATTCATTTTCGGAGGCTGGGAGGGGTGTTCGGGTGATGACTGTGGTGGGCTGACCAGGGCGTTGATGTCGTTTTGTGGTCCCTTCTCTCATGTTCTCTGGTGCTGAGTCCGGGGGAGGACCAATGTTACCGGAACTTGGCTAGTGGTGTTAGCCATTTTTCGGGACGATGGTTGGTGTGGGACGAGTCGACATCTTTTGGCGGTAGAGTGGGTCGGCTCTTGGATTGACTTGAGGTGTGAGTCTTCGTCTTTGGTAGGCGTTCGGCAGCAGTGGCGGGCGTGATTCTCGCGTCTCGAATCTCTTCGAGGAGTCGTCTATTGTCCTCTTGTTCAGATCGGGTGTCTTGCCGGGGGAGGGCTTGTTTTTATTAGATGTAGTTAATTTGTTTGGTCTATGTTTATGTTATTATTATTATGTTGTCTCTGTCTTGTGTTTTTGGTTTGGGTCGTTGGCCCATGTGAGCCCGAGTGTCAAACTTATTATCCTGTTGAGATCCGACACTCGGGTATTACTCCGTTGGGGTCTTTTTAGTTGTTTTAGTAGTTTGTATTGTTGGTTAGTTTAGTTGCGAGTGTTTTATTCTAGCGTTGCTAGCGGGACTCTAGGCGGTCTTCTGACCTGTCCTCCCACTTTTTCAGTTGTTGGCTGCTGTGTATTCAGCCGTTGGCTGCTGTATTTTTGCACATTTGTGCATTTTGATATATAATATTATCTATCATTTTGGGAAAAAAAAAAAGTATTTTTTCTTATAACTTTTAGATAATGTATATTATACATATTTTAAATTTTATTTTAATCTACTAATTTATATGAAATATTTATTGATATTGTGCAATCACAATATGATTTTTTGAAAAAGTGGTTCGGTGCAATTATAGATAAGATCAAATGATATTTTTGAACTCCTTGAATATATAATTTTTGGTATATGATTGGCTACCAAATGATCGAAGGCTATCAAGGCTCAAGCTTTGGCTGACTTCATACAAGAGTGTACTATGGAAAAGGAAGACGGACGTTGGATGGTATATGTGGATGGGTCCTTAGCGGTAGGAGGTTTCAGGCTAGGTATATTGGTCGTCACACCTGAAAATGACGATCTTGAGTTTGCGGTCAAGCTAGCATTCAGGGCGTCAAACAATGAGGTTGAATTCAGCTCGTCCTCAAGGAAGTGGCTCGCAAGGTGATCTTTCACTCAGACTCCCGGCTCGTAAAGGAACAAGTAAAGGGGAAATATGAGGTAAAGGAGGAGCGCATGAGGAAATATGTAGCCACGAGGTGAGAACAATAGAGCCGACCTCCTATCTAAGATGGCAACAACATTGGTAGATTGTCAGTCACAATCGGTCACCTTGCTGGAAATGGTGACGAGTGCTTTAGAGCAGGTTTTGGAGGTTGAGGAGCAAGAGTACTGGAGGTCATGACCTTTGATAAAGTGGTTGCTGGATCCAGATGTTGGAAAAGACACTAGAAGTGACCCTATTGGAAGAAGGGCTTTGAGATTCTATTTACGAGATAAGGTGTTGTACAGGCGGTCGTACGTAGGACCGCAATTAAGATATGCTTCTGAACAAGAGGGGGAATATGTGCTGAGAGAAATTCATGAGGGGTGCTGCGGCGATCACATGAAGGCCAGGGCACTGGTTGGAAAGGTTCTTCGAGTTGGATATTTTTGGCCTAAAACAAGGGAGGTGTGTTTGTAGTATTTTTGGGGATTGTTGATAATCAAGTATCCAACTCGAGTCATTTTCAAAGGAAGGCTATTCGGAGCTTTGTTCGCTAATCAATTGTCCAAATCACACAAAACGAGAAAATAAAACTTAAACATTTTAATCAATAAGGTTAAGATGATTTTAAATTACTAGGAAATCGAAAATTAGAGCAATGGAATTCAACGAGCAAGACGAGAGAATATAGAAATTAACACTAGTGGAGTCTCTATGCCATCGGCACAAAACACAAATAACAAAGAGAAATATGCAAACCCTAAGCACTAGGTAATTAACCCTAACATTCTACCCTAAGTAATGATGTTGTAATTAGAGTCTCAACTCTTAATCTAGATAGGCAAGCAATTAACCCCTATATCACCTAGGCAAGCAACAAAAACAATAAGGTCCAAACTTTCCATCCATCATCAACAACACTTAAGTAAAAACGAGGCAAACACGAAGTAATGAGCTTTAGAATTAAATACCCACTCCTCTACTGCGTGCTTGACGAATTTCGGATTCAAAGGTTCGGCACTTGAATAAAAACGGAAACACCAGAAAAGTCGCCAAAAAATGATGTCATAGAGCTCCAAAAGAGAAATAAAGAGTAGAATAGAAAAATAGAACTTTTCCCAAAGTGGGAAAGTAGAAAAATGAGAGATGGATCCCCAAACACAAATCACGAAAGTCTATTTATACTAAGCAGCAAAAACATGCACTAACACACACATAAAATGATAACACTCGCAGGGTTGCTAGTTGGCTCGCTGGTCGCGGGCGCAGGTAGCAGAACGTTAGTACTGACACGGGGCAGAAAACCCCTTAATTAATTTAAAAGAATCAATTTCAATACCAATGGAAGTTTATTTTCATCATTTTTTTTTTTCAAAACCAAGTTTTTTCAACCAAAGCCACCCTTAATCCAATTTTTATAGGCACATTGCATAAAATAATAGTTTTTTTATGGGTAATGGCAAAAAAAGGTAATAAAGGAAAATAAAATGATAGCCTTGAGTTATAAATATGGAAAATGCTACAAGTACATACTCACATGGAGTGGAGTCTATTTGATTTTTTTTTTTGTAGGTCTCACTCAATGTGAGTGTTATGTACATCCTTATGTACATTCCCTCCTTAGACTAATTTTCAAGCTATTTACTCTCTTTTGTCTAGACTACTATATAATAAAAAGTAAAAACTTTATCTTTATGGCTGACTCTTCTCTTGTATTTACATACAATAAACTCCTACCTACATTATAAACGCGAATGTTGCAAAAATTCAAATATTGATTGTGTTATTGCTATATAAAATTATGTCGCCTGCTCAAAAGTTCTACGAAATTATCCATGCAAACTGAAGATCGCACAAAGTTCGTTGTATTATTTTATGTCTGATAAAATAAATACCACCAAATGTGTCAAGACCACCCAATGACGGGGCGGCGATGACGTGGCGACGACGTAACGAGCTTGTAATAATACGGGGCTGCTCAAAGACACGGCCCCGTTGTTGGACACGTGTCCTGCCGACAACGACCGGCGGGGTCCGAGATAATAAATTCAAAAGCAGTTGGCTGTGGCCACACGTCTGCGCTCCCATTGGCCGATCCCTTGACTTTTTCTCCTCGCTATTTTCGCTTTTCTTTTTTCCTACATATTTTCTATATGGGCCTGGGCTTGAGGGAAGCTGGGGCCCATTCATTCGTGGAAATACCCACCACGGTACACGGCTCTACAAGAGAAAAAAATCCCAAAGCTGTTGATTGGACTAGTGGGCCCCACGTTCACTGGTCGGCGAATCTTCTGGCCCTCCGGGGGCTCCACTGGATGTTTGGTTGACGCGTGTACAGTTGTTGTGGGGCCACAAACTTATCCGCGGGCCCCACTAATTGGTAGATGACAAAAACGGGGAAAGGGGATTGGAAATGGGAAAGGCAACTAGTTGGCGCCTCTCTGGAGAGAGCCTACTTGATATTTATTTGTTAAAAATGAAGATAAAGATCTAATATTAATTTAAGAACCAAACAATCTAAACTGATTTTAGTGCTAACATTTTGTTACATTTACTCGGAATAGTTAATTTCATACTCAAGTCACTAAAATGAGGGGGACAAACCAAAAAAATCAATTTTAGAAAAATTGAAATAGATTTGAAATAAAAAATGAGAATAAAATATAATGTAATGACACGAATTGATTTCATGATAAATAATAAATTATTTATGTATAGCGATTAATAGTTATAAATACTTAAATGAATATTTTTTTTTTTTTGAAAAACATATAATAATTTTTTCTATTTATTTAAATGTGTTATTGAGTCTAGTGATGTTAAATAAACAGTCTGTCTCTGCTCGACTCGAGATTGGCTCGAGATCGCTCGAGTTCAAGCCCTTAACGAACTTAGCTCGAGCTCATTTAAAGTTCGTCGTGTTAAAAAGTCGAGTTCAACTTGGCTCGATACAGCTTGTTAAGGCTCGAAAAAAGATTTTTTATATAATTTTTTATAGTTCAACTCGTTAAAATTTGAGATCAGCTAGTGAAGACTCGAACTCGGCTCGTTAATAATGATAAACGAACCAAACTTGAACTGGATTTCTGACTGGTTTATTTAAAGACCCGAGCTCGGCTCACCTCATTAAGGGCTCGAGCTCGAGCTTGAGCTCGACTCGACTCGTTTACAGGCCTAATTGAGACTGTTAAAAAAGGGGGTGAAACATTTTTGTGGAAAATTGATTTTATTTATATTTTCAATGAGATAAATTTAATTAAACCAACAAAAATCAAAAGAAAATATATATTGAACCTATCATAACCAAGGGCCCGATCTAATATTGATTCGTTTGATTTTTCTTTTCTTCATGGAGATGTTGATAAAGTATGATATAATGTGAATGGTAAGTTGGTCATGCAACTGAGTTCCTGAGATTGAAAAGTTCAACGCTGCAATATTGTTCCTCAAATATGATTCGATTTGAAGAAAGACATTCAAACTATTAGGTCAACTTAAAGGTATTCTTTTTTAACATGACAACTGATACGATTATTCGTGATTAGAAACGAATGAGTTGATCAGATACTAGTAATTATACATGAACTTATAAAGTTTGTACCTAAATCATAATTTGATTCTTTTAACGAGTAGATGTGAATATTGTAGGAGAAAATAAATCACAGTACATTTAGTTGTATTTTTTCTAATAAACGTTCACAAAACCATCACATAAATTCAGTTAAAATTAAATTA
>BKCP01003335.1:2181522-2195703 GCA_008636005.1 Striga asiatica
TAAAAATAAAAACGTCGTGAACTGGGAAGTGAAATTCTGACTACTCGAATATAACAAGTTAAGAAAAAAAGAAAAAAAAAATAAAATAACGAGTTTGGTAGTAGGTATATAATTTAAGTCTTTAAGATGAATCTCAAGGTGGGGTCGGTTCGGCTTTAGTTTTTTACCTTCAATTTGCCAAACTTATTAAACTGGGAACTAATATTAAATGAAAGTATATAACGTCGTTTACCGGAATTAACTTGAAACGCACAACTACAGTTTGCTCTATATCTTATTGATATTTTCCTTTGAAATCATCTGACGGAAAAGAAGACAAGAAAAAAGTCGAATTAATACTATATGGCCGATGACAATTATTTGTTATTTAACATGTTTTGACATTATTATTATTAATCATTAAAGACTGATGTTATAAACACTTATCCCGTACGCTGGTATCATAGGCATCTCAAATGTCTCACTTCTTAATATAAATTTATATGTAGGTGGTTTCTTCAGTCTAATCATTACACCGGTATACTATTTTTATTAATATACATATTTACTTTAAATAAAAAATGTTATAACTTTATAAAAACATTATAAACAAATGTATGAAATTTGATGAAAAAAGGTGTGCAATTTTGTTTATAGAATGTGACGAATCAACCCACTAACGGTTAAGCTGATCGATTAACACAAAAATTCGAAAAAAATTTGTGATTTACTCCGTTTTATCTATATAAATTTTGTTATGAAGTGGTCTAATCATATACGGGTCAACCAATAGTATCTTTTTTAACAAAAATGTACATATACTCATACTCTAAAATGTAATAATTTTACTATATTATGTTTTATAGCATTTTGATTTAAAACTTTATATATTTATAGAAAAAAATATAATTCCCGAAAACGACTTTATAATAACATATTTGAACGCATAAACGCATCTGGTTAAGAAGCTCGCGAACACTACTCGATGAGTAATATAGAATAAGAGTTTTGTTATGAAGCCAACAGTTGGTTCTATAGTGGAGCCAACCTTCTATATACAACAAATCAATTATACGAGTGATCAACTCAATATACTAATATTGTTGTTTGTAATTAAATGCACATGAAATATCATTTTTATTAATTTTTTCAATCAACATAGTCGTTTTGTGTATGTTATCATACCTTACATTTAGTAAGATCATTTTTACAATCAGGTTATAATTTAATTTTAAAAGTTATATTATTGATTTCATTTTATGTCTATCGTTATTGTTTGTAGTACTTTTAGAGATTGTTGATAACCGAGTATCCAACTTGGGTCGTTCTCAAAGGAAGGTTGTTCGGAGCTTCATTCACTATCTAGTCGTCAATTCACAAAACAAAAAATAAGGTCCAAAACATGCTACTCGCTTGATTGGAGATGATTTGCAAAATGAAGCTAAGAGATTAAGAGCAAAAGGTGAACGATGCAAGAATTAGGGAGAAAGATCGAAACTTTAGTTGCACGGAGTATCCATAACTCAAGAAAAGAAAAATAAACAAGAGAAAACATGCGAGCAAAGTGATCCTAGGTAACCTAAAATGAGCTTTCTATACTATATCATCACGCTTTGAGCAAAGTCGAGACCTATATATTAGATAAGCACGCATTAATTTTTTAACACACGAAAGCAAGCAATGAAAATAAAGCAAAGACCTAGAATCGAGTATAAACACGTAAATCGAAAAACAAACTCGAAGTAGTAAGCCCAAAGCAAGGTACTTACTCTCATATCGCATGCCCGGACGAAAATATTGCGTAAAACTCGAGTCTTGATAAAAAAACAAGATTGCCGGAATTTCGTCGAAAAAATTGAGTCATGAATCTCCAAACCAAAGCATTAAAAAAATAAAAGAGAGAAAATAGAGAGGATTTCACAACTTAAAAGTTGAGAAATGAGGAGTTGTGTCAAAAAATATAAAGCACCAGGTTTATTTATAGCTACCCCATAAACACACACTAAAAACACACACATTTAGTAAAAAACACTCGCAACATAGCTAAATGACCCGCTGGTGCGTGGATCTGGACCCACTCATAGCCCGGGACGGCTCGGGTAGCTCGATCAGCTCGCTCGACTCGTTTTCCCAAGCTGAGAAAAATGGACATAATCAACACAAAAAAGACGAGAAAAATACGGCAAAACACAAAAAAACATAAAATGGACCGGTCGATACTAAAACAAACCTAAAAAGACTTGACTAAGGCACATAAACACACGAAAATAAATACAAAAACACAATAAACAATTATCAAATTTGTTATGCCAAATAATTAAAATTTTCTTTGATTTTACAAGGACTACTTGTAAAACATATTCTTTATGCAATTAATAATTAAATTTGAAACTGTGTATTACAATAAGAATTCGTTTATAGTGATATATTTAATATTTATGGGGCTAGAAGTCGAACGGGGTGGAGTAAATAGAGTACACAATGCGTGTTTAAACACAAAAATTAAAAGCGGAAGCAACATATAAATAAAACGTCTTCGGGGAATGTACCACTACCCCTCAGAGCTCTTTCATTAATAGATCGTTTTGCGCAACGTGCGGCTTGATATAACGAGAATATGACTCCCTTTTAATCTAACCAACACTATATACAATTCTACTAATTACTTCCCTGGCCACAACGTGTGGACTTCAAACTAACTATGAATTTCCACCAGGTACAAAAACACTTAATCCCTAAGCACTCAAAGTGTTTGTGAATAAAGAAAAAAGGCAGTTCTTCAGTGATGTAGGAACACACATGGAATCATTGTAACCAAATGCAAAACTAAAAATCTCAATTACATTCAGTGAAAGTCTAGAATAATAAACTCGATAATTGCAACAACATTTCTTTGAGTCTTCGGCAAAGCATATATACAAACTTCTCAAATGTACGTAAGGAGACTTCACATTACCTTGTATCGACTTCATTCATTGTAGAGTTGATTCTTTTACCAATTGACTTCTTCATGATTGGACACAGGGGCATATTCAAAAATTTATTTTGAGGGGGACAATATATTTATTAATAATCGTAACTTTAATTTTGTGTACATAAAAATAGGAAGTTGTATTATAAAATAAATATATAATAAAAACAGTTCAATATAAACTATATAAGTTGTGTTATAATATAATAACAATAATAATAATAATAATAATAATAATAATAATAATAATAATAATAATAATAATAATAATAATAATAGGAAGTTGTATTATAAAATAAATATATAATAAAAACAGTTCAATATAAACTATATAAGTTGCTCAAATCTTGGCAGTAACAAATTTCGACTAAACATTCTTTCAACTTATGAATTTCATCAACGATTCACGCAATATTAATAGTTTTGATAATTTTTTTTTCCATTGACCATATTTTATATCTTATGATCACAATCAACTCATGTTTTCCTTTGTTTCGCGATATTTCCTACAAAAAGGAAACATATATTATAGAAACAGATTTATCAAATATAAACACTATCTATTGCTTAACATACTAAACAAATATAGTATCTAAGAAACTAAATTAAATACAAGAGAGAAAGTGAATCTTTCATTTTAATTTGTTTTGCTTGCTATAGCAAGAAAATCATCAAAATATTGATTTGTCGAACTTTTGCCAAAATCAAATCTTACAAGAAAAAATATATATAATAAGGACAAACTATCGCAAGTTACAGGCTTCAAGCCTCGGTGAATGCCCAAGTTTAAGTGAATGTGGATGATGGATAGTACTTGAGTGATAAGCTTGTAATATGCAACATGAACATACATACATATATAGTTAGTAAGATCCAGTGAGAATGAGATAATGAAAAAATAAGAATAAACTATGATCATCAAAATATTTATGTGCATACTCACATGTACTGTTATGCATATCTTATCAGTATTGTATATGTCTCACTAACACACACTCAACAAAGTATGACACGAACATGATTTCTCAATAGATATAAATACTACTTGTGATAATAGTGTTGGAAAAAATACGCTGAATTTTTCATGAAATCGGATCTATAAAAGTGAAATAAAAGCAAAAAATTGGACACACCAAATTGATAATGGAGTTCGGCCAATAATGCCTACGTCTCCGGATTACTGCAGATATTTTATTAGGAGAAAAAAATACACTCGTGTTTACAAAACACTCTCAAACTCACTCACAACTTACAACTCAAATACATACAGAAGCTAAAATTCTTGCTTCATGCTCACACCATTTTTCTCTTTCTTTTCTCTCTTTTGGATGTTGAATTTTTGTGTTGTGTTCCGTTCATCAAGTTTGCTCCTCTACTTATAGAGGAAGAATGCAATGTGAATTGAACTCCATTGTCAAAAAACAACACCTTACATGTGTTTAATGCTTGGTCAAATATGACACCTCACCTAACTTTCAACAATCTCCCACTTGAGAATTGATTTCAATTTGTCCTCACACCTTGATTACTGCAGTAATTTTCTCCGGTTTGTTCTAGCAAGCCAACTGAAGGTGAGCACAACTTCAGTTTGTCAATGGTCACCACCTTTGTTAGCATATCTGTCGGGTTCTTGCTTCCTACAATCATCTTCAAAGTCAACACTTCATCCTCAAGAAGAGATCTGATGAAATGATATCGTATGTCAATGTGTTTAGTTCTGAAGTGAAACACTGAGTTCTTTGCCAGATGTATTGCACTCTGACTATCACTATGCAAGACACTCTTTTTTTGAGTGAAACCCAACTCTGCTAACAATCCTTGAAGCCATATCAATTCTTTACTGGCTTCTGTCACTGCTACATACTCAGCCTCTGTAGTGGATAGATCAACAATCTTTTGTATCCGCGACATCCAACTAACAGCTAGTGAAAACATAACCGGTGGTGCTTCTTCGGTGATCAACTTCACCTCCAAAGTCTGCATCTATGTAGCTCTGTAAATTTAGATCTCTTTTTTTTAAAATACAGACATTTTTCTGTTGTACCCCGTAGATATCTCAAAATCTATTTGACTGCTTTCCAATGAGCTTTTCCTGGATTTGACATAAACTTGCTAACAACTCCCACTGCATGGCCAATGTCTGGCCTCGTACAGACCATCGCGTACATCAAACTTCCAATGACTGAAGCATACGGAAGTTTAGCCATGAAATATTCTTCTTCTTTTGTTTGAGGAGACTGGTCCTTGGATAGACGAAAATGGTTGGCCAAAGGTGTACTAAATGGTTTGGCCTTGTCCATGTTAAATCTCTGCAAAACACAGTTGGTGTACTCTGCCTGAGGTAACTGTAAAACTCCCTTTTTGCTTATCTCTCGTGATTTGCATTCCAAGAATCTTCTTTGCTCGGCCTAAATCCTTCATGTCAAATTCTTTTGACAACTGCATCTTTAATTTCTGATATCTTTCATATCTGATCCCGCTACCAACATGTCATCAACATAAAGTAGCAAGATTTATACTTTTTAAAGAAACAACAGTGATCAGCATTGCACTTCTGGAAACCTTCCTTGTGCATGAAGCTATCAAACTTCCTATCCCACTGTCTTGGAGCTTGTTTCAGGCCGTACAAGCTCTTCTTCAATTTGCACACCATATCCTTCTTTTCTTCTAAAAAACCTTCAGGCTGGTGCATATAGATCTCCTCATCTAGGTCTCCATGAAGAAATGCAGTCTTCACGTCTAATTGCTCTAGATAGAGCTCTTCACTAGCCACAATGCTTAACACAGTCCTGATAGTATTGAGCTTTACAACTGGAGCAACGATTTTAGTATAGTCAACTCCTTCTTTCTGCTGAAATCCTTTGACAACCAGTCGGATTTTGTATCTCCTAGAACCATCATGGTCTTCCTTCACTCGATATACCCATTTGTTGTGAAGTGCTTTCTTTCCCATAGGTAACTTGACTAGTTCCAATGTCTGATTTGAGATCAAAGACTTCATCTCGTCCTTCATGGCAAGCTCCCACTTGCTAGCATCTGTGGTTTGACAAGCCTCCATATAATCTTCAGGTTCTCCTCCATCAGTCGACAACATGTAGTCCATGTATCTCCTGTTAAGAACATGGGGCCGAGAGGACCTTCTCAATACAGGAGTTGGAGTAGAAGGTTCTGATTGTTCATCGCTTGCTTCATTTGATTCCTCTGACCGAGGATTCCTTATTATAGGAATGTCTGGGATATCTTCCACCTCTGCATAAACTGGCCCACTCGCTTCTGAGTTGCTGGCACTTGTGTTATGCCGATCCTTCTGGCCTTTTCCGTCAATGTTCGGTTCATACGCCAGCTACACCATTGTGTTGAGGCATACATGGACGATTCTCTCCATTCCCATGCTCATAGCAAAACTTCTTGAATCTGGTGGTTACATTCACCACCATTGTCGGATCTGAGCTTCTTAATCTTCAATCCTGTCTCATTTTTCACCATAGCTTTCCAAATCTTGAAAGCTTCAAATACTTCTGACTTGTGTTTCAGAAAGTAAACTCATACTTTTCTGGAGTGATCATCGATAAAAGTCACGAAGTATTGTTTCCCACCAACAGATGGGACAGTCGTTGGACCCCAAACATCAAAGTGGATGAGCTCAAGCTTCTCCTTCTTTGGAGTTCTTCTACTTGTCTGAAAGTTGTCTCTCTTCTGCTTTCCAAGTATACAATCTTCACACATATCAATTTCTATTGACTGAAGACTTGGTAATTTTCCTTTTAAGTGATGATCTTCATCCCCTTTTCACTCATATGCCCAAGTCTTTGGTGCCATAGATTGGGATTTTCATTTGCTGCAACTGCAATTAGATGACATGCTCCTATTGTCTTGTAAAGAGTACCACTTTTTTTGCATCGAGCAATTGTCATCGCACCCTTTGAAATCTTCCAATCATCACCATGGAAGATTGTCGTGTAGCCTTCACTGGCTAGCTTGCCCACGAAGATTAAATTTTTTCGTCATGTCAGGAATATGTCTAACATTTTTCTGTTCCTATACATACCCGCTCAGCTTGTTTTTTATTGCACCTTTTCCTACAACATCACATGATTGCTCATTACCAAGGTAAACTTTACCAAGATTTCCAAGAACATAATTTTCGAATAGTTCCTTCTGTGAGGTAGCATGAAAGGATGATCCAGAGTCTAACACCGAAGACTCGTCTCTGTTCTCCAAATAACATATCAGCATATCTCCTCCTGAGGCTGAAGCAATATTTGCCTCTTCTTTTGCCTCTTGGTTCTTTGGTGCACTCTTGCACTGGTTTCTGTAGTGCCCGGTCTTCCCACAATTCCAGCACTAGATCGACTTCGAGTTTTGGGAACTACGATGATTTCTGGACTTGGATCTTCTTTCCTTTGATTTGTTGTGTCTGTTTTCTTTGGTTAAACTTATTCCTCTTGACTCTGTATGCAATACAGAAGAGGTTGATGGTTCACCCGACTCTCTCCGCCGGATCTCTTCACTGAGAACCAAATTTTGAACATCATCAAATCTCAACTTATTGCTTCTCGATGAGCTACTCACAGCCGTGACCGTAGCAATCCAACTTTCTGGTAGGGAAGACAAAAGTATTAAAGCCCGTACATCGAACTCGATCCCAACTAAACTCAACTGGGTTGTGACGGTGTTGAGCTCATTGAGATGATGTGCCACCGGAGCACTTTCAGTCTTCCGCAGGTTGAACAGCCGCCTCATCAAATGAACTTTGTTTGAGGCTGATGGTTTCTCGTACATGTTGGAAGAGCCTTCATGAGGCCTGCCGTCATCTTTTCTTTTGCAATGTTAAAAGCAACATTACGGGATAACGTCAGCCGAATGGCTCCAAGAGCTTGTCTGTCAAGGAGACTCCATTCTTCCTCCTTCATATCTTCTGACTTCTTTCCTGTGAGTGGTTGATATATATTCTTTTGGTACAGATAATCCTCGATCTGCATCTTCCAAAAGTCAAAGTCCGCACCATCGAACTTTTCAATTTTTATTTCTCCTTCGTCTGCAGCCATCACTTCGACTCTGATCTGACTTCTCAGCTGGATCGTTTCTGATAATTTTTGTGAACTATCGTGCTGCAGAACACGTCGATAGACAAATTTGTAGCGCCGATAAAATTGGCAATATTCACGATTTTTCACAATTCACGGAATAGTAACACCACACAAAAATTACAGAATTAACAATCTGGCTCTGATACTAGTTGCTAGGAAAAATACGCTGAATTTTCCATGAAATCGGATCTATAAAAGTGAAATAAAAGCGAAAAATTGGACACACCAAATTGATAACGGAGTTCGGCCAATAATGCCTACGTCTCTGGACTACTGCAGATATTTTATTAGGAGAAAAAAAATATACTCGTGTTTACAGAACACTCTCAAACTCACTCACAACTTACAACTCAAATACACACAGAAGCTAAAATTCTTGCTTCTTGCTCACACATTTTTCTCTTTCTTTTCTTTCTTTTGGATGTTGTACTTTTGTTGTTGTGTTCCGTTCATCAAGTTTGCTCCTCAATTTATAGAGGAAGAATGCAATGTGAATTGCACTCCATTGTAAAAAAACACCTTATATGTGTTTAATGTTGGTCAAATATGGCAGCTCACCTAACTTTCAACAATTAGAATCAATTATGTTATTGATTCATAAAAACTATCATTGGGCACTATCTGTCGACATTTGACTTTTGAATATTGTGTATCACAATACTCTTATTGTGTAAATATGTAAATGTATATATTAGTACGTATCTGTGAACCAAAATATGCATTTTTTCTTCCCGATGCATTCACAGCATTGGTAGGTGCGGGCCTATTTGAGAGCGGCGACGAGAATGCGGGTGACCTGAATGTGGGCGCATGCCTCGCTATGATGAAAAAAATATCCACTGTACCATTTATTATAGTGTAATCTTGAGTCTTTCTTAACCATTGTTGGGGATGAGGAGGCTTTGGCTAGGTCCTGCGGTTAAGTGGCTTTAGCACCTTGTCCCAGATTGTTGTTCTTTATTTGTCTTTGATTGTTTTTGCTTATTTGCCAAAGGTCTCAAGTGGTTGTACTTGCCTTTGGTAAATGTTTAGCTTGGATTCTCTTTTGTTGGTTTTCCGTATTTGAGGTCGTGTCTTACCAGTTCTCCCTTGTGTTTCCTTTGTTAAGGCTTGTTGGTGCTTCAGGTTGTAAAAATTTTTGTTAGTATTGAGTAAATCTGCCATTTNAAGGAAAAAAAAAAAGAAGACCTAAAATTCTGACGTGGAAAGATTATGTAATTTTTTATTACTTCCTTAATTTTAAATTAATATTTAATGAGTTAGATGTAAAAGACGTAAAATTTTTATAAATGATCGAATAACTTTTCAAATTATTAGATTTATTCATTATTTTCATTTCTTAGATAAACTACTACAAAAAAATGTTATATTCCAATTGAAAATCCTACAGTAATATAGTTCAATGGAAATTCCAACAAATATTCCAATGGAATTGTTTCTGTTGGAATGATTCCAACGGAATTTTCAACGAAAATATTTCATTGGATTAAGTTT
Source organism: Striga asiatica (assembly GCA_008636005.1). Taxonomy (NCBI): domain Eukaryota; kingdom Viridiplantae; phylum Streptophyta; class Magnoliopsida; order Lamiales; family Orobanchaceae; genus Striga; species Striga asiatica. The sequence continues at coordinate 2,191,057 of BKCP01003335.1, forward strand.
TCCATGGAAATATTAGATGGAACTTGAGTCTATTGGTATATGTTTTCTATTGAAATATTAGATAGAATTGGATGATTCTAACGGCTATTTTTTCAGCGCTTTTTTACTGTAGGAATTTTCTTTGGAATATGTAATTCTATTTGAATTTTTATTTCCACCCCCGTTGGAAAGTCTACCGTCGGAATCGTCAAAATCCAACAAAAATTTCAGTGGAAAACTCATTCCAACGGAATTTTTATTGGAATTTTCGATGAATCCATTGAAAAATTCGAACAAAGATAATAATATTGGAATATCCATTGAAATTATTGTTGGAATACCATTGGAATATATTTCAATTGAAATTTTCTATTGCAATTTCATCATTATCTTAAAGTGAACAAAAGGTTTAAAAACTCTTATGTCAATGATAAAAAATTCAATGTCATATGATTACGATCTAACTTGGCGCGATAAATGCTTGACACGGCGTAATAAACAATCCTGCATTTATATTATTTTTAAACAAAATACATACACCAAATATGAAAATATTTAGAAAAAACTATCGGAGAAAAAACTCATACTGCATCAACTATTCACTAAGACATATAAACAAATAATTATATTTTTCTCAATACATGAAAATATTGAAATTTCAACGGAATTATATTTCAATGTAACTCCAACGGCAATTCAAATGGATATTCCAATTCTATTATTTTTGTTCGAATTTTTCAATAGATTTCAACGGAAATTCTAACAAAAATATTATGTCGAAATGAGTTTTCCATTAAAATTTCCATTGGATTTTAACGATTCCAACAGTAGAATTCAAACGGTTGAAATAACAGTTTTCACGGTGAATGACCGCTGGAACCATCATATTTCATCTAATTTCAATAAAAAACTCATTCCAACAGAATATTTTCGTTAAAATTTTCATTCAAATATATTATTGTGGAATTTAATTTCCATTGGAATTTAGCAAATTTTTTGTAGTGTCCGTAACCATACAAGAAGATTTTCAATGGTATCAGAGGAGCCTCACTGACAAGAAAATTGCTTGTGTTTGTAAACAAAATTACTCAATCGATATTCAATTCATACTAAAAATTTAATTTAACTTTAACTCAACCCTACTATCTCAATATTATTAATATAATTAAATAATAACAATCAAATATTTTTACAGATATCATTTATTTTAATTCAAAATTCATCCACAGACATAAATTTAACTATCACTTCATATCATCTCTCTCTTACACATCAAATCAACTTTAATTATTTTAGTATAAATATAATTTTAATAAAACTAAAAATTCCACTAACAAACAACAATATCACTATTTTCCAAATTAACTATTGTTAACAAAATAAAAAATAAAAAATTATTTTGAGTGGATTTATTTATAAACAAACACACTTATCATGTTATGTAAAGACTATCATGTCATGTTAGATTATTATAATGTCATATCTAATTTAACGATCAAAATAATAAGTTATGCTTCATTTGTGATTAAAGACCAGATGGACTACATATAATGATATAATAAATTAGTGGATCATTTATAAGAGTTTATATTATGAGAATAAATGTATTAACTAATAATCTAGAAAATACTAAAATAATAGAAAATACATATCAACATTTTTCATCATTTTTTTTTATTAAATTACCAACATAATGATTAAGTCCAATGATAGATCAATATTCTGCACGGCCAGAATTGATGAACCACTCATAAAGTCATTCCGTTTTCTTCTTTCAACTTTGTGTTTAAAGATTGTAGCTTAGCAGTGTTCTAAAAGTCGCTAAGCGCTGGAGTCCAGAAATTAATATTAAATACTTTATTTTTTAATTATTTTAACTACGTATCTGCAAAATAAAACTATCTCAACTTATAATAACTTCACACATCGAAGTCTAAATAATAATATTAATATATATTAACGAAAATATGAGAACAAAATAATGTAACTAGTATTTAAAAAAAAAAACTGAAAAATTGCCGCCGAGCTCGCCTAGGTCCGCCTGGCTGCCGAGCCCGCCAAGCCTGCCTAGGAGCGCCTAGGGACGCCCAGGCCCGCCTAGGCGCCGCCTAGCCGCCTGACCGATTTTTTCTGCCGATTTTTGCAAATTGGAGGCGCCCAAACACCGCCTAGGCCGATTTTTAGAACAGTGTAGTTTAGTATATATAAGTTATAATTACAAATTAGATTTTTAACAGTTTCTTTTATGTAAGAGAATGAAGCAACTACTATTTTATAATTTCCAACCAAATACTTTTTCATCGTTATACTTTTAACTGATTTCCAATATAATTTGCAAAATTCATTTTCTTCTTTCTAAAAGTGTTCACTATTGTCAAGCTTGAAAAAATACATACTGAAAATGTATAGAATATCAAGTATTTCTCCCCAATCAATTTTGAAAAGAATTAATAAAAAGAAGAAAAATAATATATGAATGAACCCATACTTCGGATAAAACTATAGTGCTATTGTTACTCAAATTTATTTACGATCATGTTTATTTTAATAAATACACCATTTTACATTAAAAATAAACTTGGGATATTTTGTAAAATAGTAATATATATATATATATTTTTTTATCCTGAATGCCGAATCCTTCTGTCTAAAAGTTAAAATCATTTAATAAGAGCATTTGTTTGTCCAGTGATAAAGGAACAGAATGTGTTGTAACTCGTAACTTGCAAGTGCGTGAGTGAACAAATTAAAATTTGAGTGGCAAATAAAGGTGGAGTCCACTTGGAGGACATATAAGTGGTGCAGTTCCAATTTTGATTTCGAATTAATGGCTTTTTTGGTGGGGTTCAATATTCTTTTTAGCTAAAAACCTAATGATCATTATTAGTGTTACGTATTTGATGAGTTTGGAGCAAAAGAAAGAATCGCATAACAGAGAAAAGCACCATCAATTGTCGTGGCTAATAAAGACATGGACCCATTTATATATGAATATAAAGCAAATTCTTTACCTGTAGAATGGGGAAGCGTTTATGTGATTTGGAATTGGAAACAAGAAAGAAAGAAAAATTCTAGATATCCTTCAATAACTGAACATAGCAAATTGAAGGAATTAGCTAAACTACTGCCTATGCATACTATGAACAAGAAAAATTCTATGGAGCCATCGGATGGTTTTCTTATGGAGCCATCCACCACTTAATATATTGACACCTGTCTAAAGTGTGGATGACTCCATAAGCCGAGTCATCCGATGACTCCATAGCAAAACTGCTACATATACATAATTTTACATAATAGATTAAATTAAAGCTAATGCTTAAGGTAGAAAGTAGAAACCTATGAAATTAAAAAATTATATTATATATACTCAAGTACTATACAATTTTTAGTAGAGTGATGGTAGCAGTACATATTATTGTCATCACACACACACACAAATATATATATATATATATATCATCATATTCCAATAAAAATATATTTTAATAATATAGTTTCTGTTGGAGTGAAAGAAAAAAAATTGTTATAATGAGTTTTCGATTGAAACTCTAAATGAAATTTGATGATTCCACCGATAATTTTTCCAATAGTTTGTTATCGTTGGAATTTCAATTGTAATTTCTGTTTTCTCTCATATTTCTGGTGGTTTATATATCGAAATTGCTTCGTTTAAACTCATATTCGTTTTATAAAAAAGAATCATGTTTAGTCAGTTGTTGTGCAATTTACTTTATGTATGGATGTGTCTTTTGTCCTATTATTCACATTCAAAATGATATAGTGTAGTCCCGTCACAAGGAAGATTATATCATTGGTTCTTTGTGTAATATATATAAGGTTCACAATGGAGATAACAATGCATAAACTTATCGGTATTGTTGTAGTATAATTTGAGTTAGTTTATTTTAACTAATGAATTATGCTAATACACTTTGTGTGCATTGAACGAACCCCGGAGGAGAAGTTTATTTGATACTGACCAAGTAAATAAATTAGACTCATGATAGCACTTGTACTCTTAAGTTGTTTGATAATGATGGGCATGTGTGATTAACAATGGTTCTGTGATTCATCAAAGCTAGAGTGAGACTTATTTCGTTAGGTCAATAACTCGGTGGGATGAGAATTATTATTAATCACATGGTGTGCTGTCGATTATACTCAGTCACTGTGTACTGTTGCGCCAGGTTGATGATGTCCCCAAGATAAGCTCAAAAAATTTATTATGTTAAGCCCTGTAGACGGATTTAGTTCTGACATAGTAATAAAGATTGAGTGGTACTAGTCTCGGAATATCAAGAAGTTGATTAATTAAAATGACAGTGATTAAATTACTTAACAGACGTTATCTTCGACACGAAGAGATAAAAGCCATCATATTCATAGATTAGATGAAAAGATAAACTTACTATTAAAAGAAATCCGATATTCGAATCCAATGACAAAGCTAAATCCGGAAAAACTAAAGAAGAGTTCAGCAAAAAGAACGATCCAAATCCGAGTTTTAGAGAAGGAGAAAGTAAAAATAACACTATTAGGGGTTATTCCCACAAGTCAAAGGATCGTTTTCATATATAGTGATCGAAAAACGGAACTAAAACGAGTAAAAACAAGCAAAATTAAAAACAGGGGTTGAACGGGTCGCGACTCGCGAGTCGCTAGTCT
>BKCP01003335.1:2211808-2247126 GCA_008636005.1 Striga asiatica
ATCAGATTCCAATAAAAATATGATTTAATAATATAATTTCTGTTGGAATGAAAGAAAATATTTTGTTATAATGAGTTTTCGATTGAAACTCTAAATGAAATTTGATGATTTCACCGATAATTTTTCCAACAGTTTGTTATCGTTGGAATTTCAATTGTAATTTCTGTTTTCGGCAAAAATTCAATTTTGGTTCGTTTACTTGTCTAAAGTCCTTTTGTTGGTGCACTAACTTTTCCCTCATCAATAATAGTACGTTATGTAGCAATTTGTATCACTACTGAGACATTACCGAAAATGGTTCATTATCTTTTGGGTTTAATGTCCTAAAAATGATACAAATTGCAACATAACGTACTGTTCTTTATGAGTATTGTCCCAAAAATGATACAAATTGCAATATAACTTACTATTTTTTATAAGGAGTAAGTTAGTGTACCACAAATAGACAAGTAAACGGGCCAAAATTTAAATTTTTCCTTTTGTTTTCACTCATATTTCTGGTGGTTTATATATCGAAATTGCTTCGTTTAAACTCATATTAGTTTTATAAAACAGAATCATGTTTAGTCAATTGTTGTGCAATTTACTTTATGTATGGATGTGTCTTTTGTCCTATTGTTCACATTCAAAATGATATAGTGTAGTGCTGTCACACGGAAGATTATATCATTGGTTCTTTGTGTAATATAAATAAGGTTCACAATGGAGATAACAATGCATAAACTTATCGGTATTGTTGTAGTATAATTTGAATTAGTTTATTTAACTAATGAATTATGCTAATACACTTTGTGTGCATTGAACGAACCCCAGAGGAGAAGTTTATTTTACGCTGACCAAGTAAATAAATTAGACTCATGATAGCACTCGTACTCTTAAGTTGTTTGATAATGATGGGCACGTGTGATTAACAATGTGATGGGTGACCTCTAGTCACGGAGACGTCTAGTAGAGAAGACGTCTAGTAGCGGAGACCTCTACTCACGGAGACCTCTAGTAGCAAATCTGAGCTCTAGCTCCCCTTGTCCAGTCGAGACGAGATGACCTCTAGCAGGTCGAGACGAGATAACCTCTCGCAGGTCTAGCAGGTCGAGATGATCTCTCGCAAGTCTAGCAGGTCGAGATGACCTCTGGTGAGTCTAGCAGATCGAGATGAGTGACGTCTAGCATGTCGGTATGAGTGACATCTACTTCCCATACTTAGTCATAGAGAGCATGTCTACTTCTCATACTTAGTCGTGGGGAGCTTCTCATACTTTAGTCACAGAGACTTCAAGTCTCATCTAGACCTCTTCAGGTCGTTCTTCCTTGGTTTTGCTTGGACCTCTTCATACTTGATTCCGGTTCACAAGTATGGCTATATCACAATGGTTCTGTGATTCATCAAAGAGTGAAACTTACTTCGTTAGGTCAATAACTCGGTGGGATGGGGTGTGTTGTCGATTATACTCAGTCACTATGTATTGTTGCGCCAGGTTGATGATGTCCCCAAGATAAGGTCAAAAAGTTTATTATGTCAAGCCCCGTAGGCGGATTTAGTTCTAAAGATTGAGTGGTGCAGTCTAGTCAATGAAGCACACAGAGATCGAACGATAGAGAGGATGACAGAGTAGATCTGCCAGTTGCAAGCTAAAGTTGATTGGAAAGCGCTAGATCAAGCTCAATGACATCCTTTTTCCAGAGAGATCCTTGAGATGGTGTTACCAACAAATTTCAAGGAACTGAATCTGGCGTACGACGGGTAGACATACCCGTCAAGGAATGTGAAGTCATCCAAGAACATGTTGTTTTGCAAGAGTAGTCATCTTGAGGGAAGGGGCTCAGACTGGTTTCACAAACTTTTTTGTGTCGGTGAAAGACTTCCAAGGATTTTTCGAGCTTGTTTTTTTAACCAATATTCCAGTGCGCTTACCCAAGAGAAGATGTATCTGAAGTTGATGTACGATAGAAAAAAGGCGATCCTTGAGAAATTATGTGACCGGATACAATCTATCATGTGTGGAGATCTCTTCTGCCTCAGATGAGGTAAAGGTGGGAGGTTTGATCAGGAGTCTTCGAGCTGGCCCGTGTTGAAGCTCCCTTACTAAGGCACAAGCTTGAACTTAAGATGAGGTCTTGAAAAGATTCAAAAAGTATGTTAACATAGAAGAGAGGGAAGAGGAGTTTGCAAAGCTTGAGCGGTTGGCTCGACCAGATCCAAAGAAGTAACGAGCGCATTCACCTAAGAAGGATAGGTCGGAGAGGCGAAGGAAGCAGAGATGGCAAGATTCACCTATGAAGAATGGTCAAAAGTACAAGAGATATACACCATTGAAAACCCAGACGACGGAGGTGTTGGAGACGATTCAGCAAAGAATTGATGGTCGAGCAGTGACGTGGCCGAAGTCGAGGAAGGATGGATTGACGCAGCCAAAGTCAAGTCGATATTGCTGGTTTCACTGAGATTATGGTCATATGACGGACAATTGCATAACATCTTAAGTTTGAAATTGAGAGATTGATCAGGGGTCACCTCAACAAGTTTGTCTACAAAGATAGAGAAAAGAAAGAAAAAAGAATGTGTCGGGAGGACCAAGATGATAAGGAGAATCAGGATGACGACAAGGCGATGAAGGATTAGGAGGATTGAGGTGGTCAATGAGATGGAGGAAAAAGTGGTCTAGAAAGAGAGGATCGCAATTTAAGGAGGATGAAGCCCAACCTATGAGGGGGGGGGGGGGGGGGGGTCATTCACATGAGCTCTGGAGGTTCCACATATGGAGACTCCAATAATGCAAGAAAGGAGCACGCTTGAGCTGCTAAAACGGAAGCGAGAGGAAGTTAGTATCATAGCTCGAGCACTTGTGATCAGCTTTCGAGCTAAGGATGCCCAAGGTTTACACGTGCCCCATACTGATGCAATGGTGATTACTGCAGAAGTGACGGGGTACAACGTGAAAAGGGTTTCCATTGATACATGGAGCTTCGTAGATATTATGTTCTATGATTATTTCAAACAATTGGATTTGGATGTAGAGTTGAAAAAGGTCATTACATCACTTTACGGTATCAATGGGACGAAGTCACCTTGCCAGTCGCGTTGGGGTCGGGCCCAACAAAGAAAGTAAAGATGGTCAGGTCTGTGGTCATAGGTGATGAATAGGCGTACAATATAATTCCAGGGAGGTCAAGTCTAAAGCTTTCTAGGCAGTGTTTTCGACGTATCACATGACAGTCAAATACCCTATCGGTGAACGGGTTGGAGAGGTCTTGGGTGAGCAATCGACGTTGATGACATGTTATCTGACCACGGTGGGAGTAAATCGAAAGAATGCAAGGAGAAAGGATGCCCCCAATGAAGAGGGGGCGAGCAGGTTAGCTCGAGGTCGAAGGAGGATAGGTCGAAAGAGAATATGTCGAAAGTAGAGACTGGGAAACAGAAAATGGATATTCAACCTTGAGAGGAGACTGAAGCAATGCAGATGATTGAGGGAAGTTACAAAATGAAGCTTTCAATTGGGGAAAATTTGGAATATTTTTACACTTTAAGAACGGAGCTGATATGGTTTGTGCGGGAGTTTGCTGATATCTTTGCTTACACGTCGGAGAAGCTCATGGGAATTGATGCAAGTATGATCAAGCATCGGTTGAACACTGACATCAAGGTTTGACCGGTGCAATAGAAGAGACAACACCATGAATCGGAAATGGATAAAATTATCGAGCATGAGGTCGATAAGTTGCTGAGGGCGGGTCATATGGTCGAAATTCAATTTCCTGAGTGGTTGTCCAATAACGTGATGGTTTCTAAGTTAGGGGGAAAATAGAGGATGTGCATTGACGTCAAGGACCTCAACAAGGCGTGCTATAGTGATGTCTACCCATTACTAAGGATCTACCAGCTGGTCGACTCAACAGTTTGGTGCGAGCTGTTGAACTTGATGGATGCTTCCCAGGGTTACCATAAAATCCCATTGGAGAATGAGGACTAAAAAAGGCATAGTTTTGTGATGATCAAGAGAACATATTACTATGTGGTCATACCATTCGGCCTAAAGAACGCGGTGACAACCTATCAGCGTCTGGTCGATAAAATATTCAAGGAGCAGTTAGGCTGAAACATGGAGGTTTATGTTGATGATATGCTGTTTAACAACAAGTTGTAGGCCGATCACGTAGCAGATCTAAAGGAAACATTTACCATATTAAGGATGTACGAGATGAAGTTGAACCGGCTAAATGATTATTTGGCGTTAAGCCAGGTAAATTTTTAGGTTATATGGTAACAAAGATGGGTATTGAGGTGAACCTAGAGAAGGGAGAGCCGTGTTGGAGATGAGACCACAGAAAAGTACTAAAGAAGTACAAATCTTGATGGGTTGAATCGCACGATCGAGTAGATTTATTTCAAAGATGACCGAAATGAGTAGCATACTATTGAAGACCTGGAAGAGAACTCGAAATTCATTTGTACGGAAAAGGCCTAAAAGGCATTGAAAGAGCTGCAGGCCGTCTTGGCCGACCTACAATTATTGGCCAAGCCGGTGCAGGGCAAAGATTTGGTGTTATACATTTCGATCGGCACGATAGTAGTGAGCTTGGTACTTTTGCGTGAAGAAGATATGGCCTAGTGTCCAATCTATTACGTCTGGTGGGTGATGTAGGGGGCCGAATTAAGGTACTCTGAGGTCGAAAAAGAAGCTTTGGCAGTGGTCGAACAGTACTTATACAAATTATGCATTTACATCGCTTCTGTTCTTATTGAATTTTCATTTGCGTGCAATTACTTATACAAATTATGTGACCCCACAAATTGACTTATATATTTAGAAAATACTAGTATTCGATAATATGCATATGCACAAATACAAATAAGTTATTATAAGTTATATGTATGCATATAATATAAAAAATTATAAGTTATATAATTGTATTATATTTTAAAAATTTGAACAGTTAAAAACGAATAGTTACATATTATTAATATAATGATTGTATTAAATGTAACGAGTAATAAAAATTATATAATTTTAAGGGATTAAAACGGATTAATTGGCTGAAAAAGTATTAAATTTACTATTATAATAATTTCTTATGCAATTTTGACTACACCATCAAACCAGTTAGTTTAGTTAAAAGAAATCGTTTAATGAGATAAAAAAATATAATATTTATTTTATAATTGATAAATTGGAAAAAAAATTACATAATATTTTTTTATGCTTATTAACTTTCATACACTATTTATTGTAAATATAATTAGTTAGTCCTACTAATAACTATTATATGATTGAATGGATAAAAATACAGTTATTACTCAACTAATATAAAATATAATGGTTTTTTCATATCTATCCAAAAAAAGGAGCGGGAAACGAAAATTTTTACGTTAAATTCTTTTTCCCTCTATATATAGATATAAAAAATATATTTGTATATAGATATAGATATAGACTATCATTCCAATTGTAAAAAATTAGGCAAGTTTGTATATAAAAATTTTAACTCAAAATTTTATTCAACTCAAAATCTAACTCATCAACTTCAACTGAACTCCACTATCCTCAATATTATCAATATAATTAAATAATACCACTCAATCATTATTACACATCACATCTCCTTTAACTAGTGTAATGTCTGTGCGCTGCACGGTGGGGTTTATTCCTCCAAGCCTTTTTTATAAACTTTATTTTAAATAATTTTCCTTAAAAATTAAGTATTTTATTATAATGAAAAAAAAAAAGAACTACAAAGTATATAAAAATATCATATATTATTAAACGCTTCTCTGTGCATAACATTCTTGGTTTAGAAAATACTAAGTATTTAATATTTTTTAATTAAATATTATACGATAAATAATCACTGTGGTCTTTTTATAGTGAAATTTATTTACGTTTCACTTGTTAATTAGTTCAGTGAAAATATTTTTTGAGATTTAGTTTATGATTTTAATATTACATATCCGATTTTTATTGGTAAAATTATAAAAAAAAATTAAAAAAAGAAATCAATTTGTCCAATTATTAATTAGGAATAAAAATCGTGCAAATTAGTTTTACATTCTTAGAGTACTATTTTAGAATTTTAAAAAAGTTTAAACTACTATCAATTATAGTTTTAAAAAAACTTAAATTGTGCTACTTTATGGAATCAGATTTTACCATTTATATGAAAAAAATAAGAATTGTAATCTAATATATTTTTACAAATAAAATTTACTTTCCTAAATATAGTGGACTTTTTTTTATAATTTTATTTTTGTCAAATTACTATCAATACGAGTTTTAATATCTTCAAATTATGTTTACTTTAGGATTATTACATATTCGATTTTTTGTTGGTAAGATTATAACAATTTTCAATTTTTCGATTGTTAGTTAGGTATGAAAATCGTGCAAATGAGTTTTACTACGCCTAGAGTACTGTTTTACAAATTTAATAATGTTAAATTACTATCAATTAGAGTTTAAAATGAAATTAGATTTTAGCATTTATATTGAAAAAAAATAATGAAAACCGAATAATATATATGCAAATAAAATTTACTTTTCAAACTGTAGTGGACTTAAATTGTGCTACCTTATCGATTTGATGATAATTAGTTTAAAATTTATTTTTATTGTGATTATGAACAAAAAAAAAAATCATATAGATTCATATGTGTAATTGTATTTTATTTATTGACAAAATCATATTTTTTATAATTAGAAATCTTTTGTTGAAATACAAAATTCGTATTTTTTATTGGCAAAAAAAAAGTTTGAAATACACTGATAGTACAGATTAACAAAAGATCGGATTTTTTTTTGGCAAGACAATCTGCTCTTACAAAAATAAATGGCATAAATATATCCGATTGGCACAAAATTAGGTACGACTTTGTTTCCAAACTGACCCAATGCTTACATTTTAAATTTTCAAAAAAATGAAGTTGATATCACATAGGCGTGATTTTTCAAATTTTGTCTAAAAAGATTACTCAATTTAGTAAATATTTTAGGCGGGAAACCAAATGTTTTTTTTTTTTTTGCTAATTTTTAGTTACTATTTCAAGTAAATATCATTGACTCTTTATATATTGTTCTCCCATGAAGTATAATGCAATATTTGACAATAGTTGATTTGCAAATATCAGTGTTCTCTCCACTTGATAATGATGAAAGGCATAAATTTCTCCATCCTTAAGCTCGTCAATGAACTTGGGTATATGATCATGACTTATGAGACTGGTTAATATATATTAATATATATCCGCCCACCCTTAATAAAAATAATGAATCTATTAATATATAAAGAGGTAATGAATTTACTTGGAATAGCAACTAAAATTCAGCGAAGAAAAAAATAGTTTCTCGCCTAAAGTATTTACTATATTGAATTATATTTTTGACAAAAATTTGAAAAATCCCACCTAAACTAATGTACAGAATCATTTTGGTCAAATATTGTCGTTATTACGTTTATTAGTTGCATGATTTAAATTTGGAATATATTATATTGACAAAACTTGCAGTTACTGCCTTTATTAGTTGCATGGTTTAAATTTGGTATATAATATATTAATAAAATAAAATGTTTTTTATTTCAAATTTAAAATAAAAAAAATAATTATTCATAACTTGCTGGTCAATATTAACTTGAACGTAAACGAAATAGTCATTTACTTATAATCTAATAAATTACTCAATAACTTGTGGTCAATACTAACTTTGACGTAAACGAAATAATCAATTATTAATAGTTTAATAAATTACTCAACTACTTAATTTTTTTATTTGAATAGTTTATACAAAAAAAAATTATTTTAAGTAATGAAACAATATAAATTTTATATCTATACTTATTATTCACATAGGTTATTAAATATATGATAACATTTTTACCAAAATAACTATTTTATGGAATTACATTATATTTAAATCGAATTTCTGAATAAAATTTTGAAATGATACTTATTTTGAAACGAATATAATGTATTTTATTATGAGTTATGTGCACACACAGATCTTGTACTAAATTTAAATAGACACTTTTATGTAATTTATAGAATTTAAACTTTATATAACATTTTTAATAAATTAGTATAGGTAATTGTATCACATATTGTTTCCATATTTTTAAATTATAAATATTACTTAATAAGAATTATTAATTATAAATATTAGTGAATATCTCTTACTCGTGCACTGCACGGTACTCATACTAGTTACAATATTATACATGAGGAAAAAAAACAAAATTAATAATACAAACAAGTGATAAACCTCACTATTATGCAAAATTAACTCAAGCACATTTTTGTAAGAAATATTCTCGGACGATCTTTGAAACATGCGAATAATACAAAGCTTGAGCAATGACCTATTGGACTTCTTGATATCCTTAATTAGACCCCATGGTGGCGTCATTTTTAAAACAATTAAAAATAAAAGGTTGCATTTCTAAGATGTGCTTCGTAAATCGAATGCGTTGATTGCAATAATCACTGTTTTTCATTGGTCGTTTTATATTGAAATTTATCACTGTTTTCATTGGTCGCTTTATATTAAAATTTATTTATGTTTCATTTATTAATTAGATTGATGCAAATATTTTTGGATATTTAGATTATGCTTTTAATTTTACATATCCGATTTTTTATTGGCAATATTACAAAAACAAAATTCAATTTGTTTAATTATTAATTAGGAATGAAAATCGTGAAAATTAGTTTTACTTTGTTAGGGTACTATTTTGGAATTATAATAAGTTTAATCTAGCATTTATATTAAAAAAATAAGAATCGTAATATAATATTTTTTTGCAAATGAAATTTACTTTCCTAACTGTAGTGGACTGTTTTTAGAATTTTATTTTTGTCTAATTACTATCAATATGAGTTTCAATATCTTCAAATTATGCTTATTTTAGGATTATTACATATCCGATTTTTAGTTGGTACGATTAGAGTAGCCCCATATTTAATTAAACAACTATTCTTCTATTTTTTACTGAACTTCGCTCAGGATTGCCCATTTTTCTTAATTCCGGGGTTTCGCTACACATCTCCCATTCGTTGTTCGATTTAGCTGCCATCTCTTGCTTGTGCGGTTCCATCTCTTTGAACGAACATGGTAACTTTGTGGACCAGATTCTACTTCCCTAACATAGCACGTCTCTATCTTGGCAAGAGTCCAGCAAGATAAGAAAAGGCATTAGGTGAACAATCTAAATAAGATAGGCACCAAGAAAGGGTCCGGAAACCTTATGCGGGGACATGTAAATTTGTAGGCCAGTTCGGATTCTTGATGATGTCGGATTAGCAGTGACTCCTTCTTTCTATGACTGAACTTTATAAAAAAATTTAAATTTTCGATTGTTAATTAGGTATGAAAATCGTGCAAATGAGTTTTACTGCACTTAGGGTACTGTTTTAGAATTTTAACAATGTTAAATTAATTTCAATTAGAGTTTTAAAAAAACTTAAATTCTGCTACTTTATGTAATCATATTTTAGCATTTGTATTGTAAAATAATATCAAAATCTAATATTTTATATGCAAATAAAATTTACTTTTCTAACTGTAATGGACTTTAATTGTGCTACCTTATAGATTGGAATGATAATGAGGTTTAAAAATGAATTTTATTGTGATTATAAACCAAAAATGAACAAAAAAAAAATCATATAGATTTTTTCATATGTGTAATTGTATTTTATTTGGCCAAATCGTATTTTTTATAATTGGTTATATTTTTTTGAAATACTAAATTCATATTTTTTAATTGGAAAAAAAAATGTTTGAAATAAATTGATAGTTTAAAATTAACAAAAAATCGAATTTTTTGATTGGCAAGACAAGCAGGACGAGGCTGCTTACATACTGCGAGTGTTCACACTAGGGGCGGTACCGTAATTAACCAACTCTTTAAGTGTGAACGCAACAAACCAAGTAATTACGGTACCGCCCCTAGTGTGAACACTCGCAGTATATAAGCGGTTGTTTATATACTGCGAGTGTTCACACTAGGGGCGGTACCGTAATTAACTAATTCTTTAAGTGTGAACGCAACAAACCAACTAATTACGGTACCGCCCCTAGTGTGAACACTCGCAGTATATCAATCGGCTCTTAAAAAAATACATAGCATAAGTATACCCAATAGACACAAAATTAGGTCCTATTTTGTTTCCAAACTGACCCAATGCTTACATTTTAAATTTTTAAAAAAATAAAGTTGATTACTCACATAGGCGGTATTTTTTAAATTTTGGTCAAAAGATTACTCAATTTAATAAATATTTTAGGCGGGAAACCAAATATTTTTTTGCTGATTTTTAGTTACTATTTCAAGTAAATATCATTGTTTTTTATATATTAATAGATTCACTATTCATCCACTCACATAATTTTAATTAACCACAACTTCATATCATCACTCTCATACTTTTACATCAAATCAACTTTAATAAATTTTAATAAAAAAATCCAACATTCCACTAACAATTAACCCCATCATCTTTTTTCAAATTAAATCTGGTCAACAAAAAAAATTCAATTTGAGTAAAAAATGTTGTATCCAAACATGCTCTAAGCTTTTGAAAAATAAGAAATAAAAGGAAAATAGTAAAGAAAACATATCAATTTCACCTTAGTCTCCACCGGTGTTGCTCTCTCAAAAAGTTCCAATTAGATATTCTTATTCCTCACCATTATCCACCAAACCCTTTATGTGTATTTAATAATTAATTAATTAATTAAACAACAATTTCATAATAGATATTGTGATTTGACTCTGTTGTTATTTCAGTTTTTATATCTTTTATAAGCTCTGACACAAGTGATTGTTCCAGTTTTACACTTTAGGTGTGACTGCACGTGCATGCATATTTAAGATGTGATGTTTGCTACAAATATTTTTTGAAAATTTTATATCAAGCAATGACCACTAAAGCAACACACATTTATATAAAAAAACAATAAATATGTAACTGTACGGGATTGTACACAAATTTACCACAAGAGAGTTATTATTTGATTTACTTGTCAGTGTCTAGGTTACATCTATTCACAATCATAGCTACATTAGTAGATAGATACTTGCATCTTTTTCTGTTTTCATCATCAATTTTTCTTTTATTTTTTATTTAATTTCAGATTTTATAATTTCAAAATTATCAATACATCAATGTCAAATGGCGATCAGTACCACTTCTTTATTTAGCAGGGTGACAAATTTTTATAATTTCTAATTGAATTTGTTGTTGTAATGCGATTGAGGCATCATTATCACAAACCATGTCATAATTAGTCGCATTAATTAATAATTAGCACTACTAATTAAGTCTTTGTAAAAGCAGACAATAGCGATTTAATATATACAATTCATAATTTGAAAATCACAAGACTTTCATGCTCCCACATTGGTCACACCTAAACAATAAGGGAGAAAATTTGAATTCACAAAAGATAGAGAATGTGACAGTCATCATATGAACATCATTTACACATTAACTGTATTACGTGTGTAAACGATTCGAGTCGAATATAAGTTCAAAAAGAGTTTTACATCGACTAGATCGATTATCATATTAACCAATAAAAAATATAAAAAATTATATAAAAAAAAATTATATTTTTATATTCGAACCTTAACGTTAACAAGTCAACTGAATCGAACTCACGAACAGCTTATTTCACTATTATGATGACTTTGATCTAAAGATTCACACGTAAGGTATATGTGACCATTCTAATTCCATTGTGACAACTATATGGAGTGGACAAAAGGTACTTAGTAACAGCTAATGCTAATATTATTAAATTACACCACCGACTAATTGAGAATGGTCAAATTAACAAGTGACATAAACATGTACAAAAAAGCAACATATGTGTGCATAAATATCTCTTCTTCATAAAGATAAAAGTATATTGTGAGACTCAGTGGATACTTGCGTAATGGATATATACAGATTGATGGTTCTTGATTTAACAAATATTAATTTACAAATAAAGGAGATATGGCGGCTTCATATATGTTTTGTATAAACCACCAGCTATGGGTTAAAGGAAACAAGATAAGTATAAAATAGATAATAATGTACACCTTTATGGGAGAATCTTAGGAAATTATCGGAAATATAAACAAAAGTTTGATATAAAATATGATCAGAGAATGACAGGCGATCCCGCTAGCAAATCCATATTAAACTCGCAGTCATGTGAATTGCAAAATCAAATTAAGGAAATCAAAAGAAAAAATAAAAAACAAAAAGTTTCCCTGTTTCGATTCTCATAGTCGATTTTTTAAGCCAGCCAGCTTTAAAAATAAAACCGAACAATCCTTTTTTCCCCTTTTGGGGAGATGCGGGGGAAATTCCGAAAATTTCCACCGTGTTGCTTATGTCCTCCTGGTGTTTGATGGATGGATTGGCAGCCGAGGCAAGAACGTGGTCCGGGTATTGAGCTTGGGCCTTGTTTGTTTTGGTGTCAATTGTGAATGGTTGATGTGGGGATTTCCGACCTAGGGTGGAGGCGTCCGTCCGGATTTGAATTGGGGCGGTTGGAGTCGGGCTTAGTTAGGCATTCTTCTGCAGTTTTTGAGTCGGATTTCGGGGCTATGGCTTGGCCCGTTTGGATGGAGGTCCGTTTGGCAATACCGTTGAGTAGCTGGGTGTAGTTTGTCTGCCGTGGGGAGGATTATGTAATTGTTTTTAGTTTTCCTAGTAGTTTAGATTGGTTGTTAGTGTCTGTGTGTTTTATTTCGTATTGATTGTGTTTTTTCTCTTTCTCTCCCGTTGGGAGTATGTTTTGTATATTCTCCTGTTGGGAGTTTTTGTTTGTTTATTTTCCCGTTGGGAGCCTTTGTTTGTCTTTTTTAGTTTGTGTGTTGTGGTAAGTTTGGTTGTAGAGCACTTGGCAGTGGGTGTCTCTCCCTATTAGAGTCAGTTGGCTCTCGGGTTGTATTCATGTATATTTCGTGCTATAATATTCTCTATCGTTCGCTTGTATCATATTTATTATGTTTTTATTATAGCACTAGTACAACACCCGTGTATTACACGGGTGCTTGTTAAAAAATTATTATGAAATTTTAAAACTAATGAGAAAAATTATTTTAAATTAAATTTACTTTTTTACTAAATATATATATTATTATATAATTTAGAATGACACTTGTTACTTGTGCGACTTACATGTGTTATATTGTAATATGTTTTATAACTTCTATCATATAACTACTTGAAATATAAAATAATTTATTGATAAATAATTTTATTTAATATTGGTATAAAGACAAATATATTTTATTTTTTTATACGTACAATATGGATGTTAAATCGAAACTCATCAAGAGATGATTAATTTGATATATTATATATGTAAAACTGATAAAAAATACAAAAGTTATTAACTTTTAAAATACATTTACAATTCAATGGTTATAATAAGAAATGATATTAAAATGCAATTAATACATGTAAAGTGATTAATTTGTCGGTTTTATCCTTCGTATAGGTCGTTTATTAGATATTTTCCGGTCTCTTTAGTCGCTTTTTGTATTTTCTGTATTATTTTGGTATGTTTGTTGTTTTTGTTATTTTTTGTCCTATTTCTTTTGTTTTTCGTTTTTTTCCAATTATGTTAATTACAGGTTTTCGATGATATCGTCCCGGTTTCGAGGAGTTTCGTATCATTCATCTGTCCAAGACATTCGTGAGTCAAAATTCCAGCTCGGGCAGTACCGGGGAAACATTAACCGAGAGCATGCGGAACGAAAACGTCAAAAATAATAAAAACGGGGTCATTCCAGGGGCTAGCGCCGCTAGGGGTAGCATGCTAGCGGCGCTAGCAAAAGCTAGCGGACTTCTGCAGCTCGAAAATTCTATACCCTAGCGCCACTAGGTAGGGGTAGCGCCGCTAGCTACCCTTAGCGCCGCTAGGGGGGGCTAGCGGCGCTAGCAGCTGTTGGCAGACAGTTTTTTTCTTCTTTTCCCCTCAAATTGTGGCTTGTTTTGTGAGTGCTATGTAGTGGAGAATTTTGATCAAGTTTTCTGCAAATTTTAGTAGTGGTGTTGGAGATGTTACTCCTATAAATACCACTACATTTAGGATCATTAAGCATCCACATTATTACTACATTTTAGTTATCATTTCATTTCTAGTTTGAGTTTGTTATTTTGAAGAACACTTGGGAAATATCATTGTTGTTTTGGGAGATTAAGTTTGCATTTGCGCTTGGATTATACATTATCAAGTAAGTTATTTCTTTCATTTCATGATGTTAAGAATGGTTTATTTGAATGATGATGTTAAATTTACTATGAGCAACTAATCATCTAACTAGGGTTAGGGGAAAATCGCTCGGTTCGTTCCTACTTATGTGTATATCAATTACTCAATCTTTACGAGTTTTACTTATTTCACGATTAAATGTTTGATCACCATTTTAATCTAAACAATTGATTTCAAAACCGATAGGGGTGAAGTTGGTAGAACTTGACTCGTTTAGAATAAACATGTTCGGAAACGTATTGTTTATGTGTTGATTGTTTTGTTAATTTACTCATTAATGTTTTTCCATATATTACGAAAGTTAGTACGGTAAAACCACTAAATGAGTTAGTTAATCGAGCCTTTCAACTGAGTAATTGATTGCCGTCAAATTTATATAAACTGAAGACGATTGTCCCCGATACCCTAGTTATTTACATTCCTTGGAATTATCTTCATCTTGCTAATTTATATCTCTTTGAATTATTTTCAATAGTATAATTTAAATTGTTCTAGTTAAGAATTGTTAAATAAAAATCCAATCAACCACTTGAATTAGAATGTTTAGAATTATTTTCGTTTTAGTGATCGAATGAACATACAAAATAGTCCGGCTAACCTTCCTTGAGAACACGACCAGGTGTTCGAATCTTTTGATTCTACTCTGGTAAAATAAACTACAACAAGGGGGATGTGCCAGTAACATTAATTCAAAATAAAATAATAAAAAAAAAAAGAGAGAGAAATGGATGTGGATTTCATAAGATTATCTGTGATATATTTGCATCTATTTTGGTAATAATTTTTTAACAATATATATTATGCATGAATGTAATATATTTTAAGAAATATATATTCGAAATTTTAATTATATGTAATGTTATTTTTAATTGTGCTATTATTTTTAACTAGTACGTAGCCCAATACACGGGACAATAATGATAAATTATATAAATAAAGACAATGAATAAATATTATTATAGAATAAAAACTATTTTTTATATTAATATTAACTTTAATCTGTTATTTTATATTTATGATATATAACATTTTAATATATAGTGTATATATTTATTTCACATGTTATAAAATATTTGACATTTTATGGTTTTATGTTTAGAATTAAGGAACGTGAAAATTTAACATATTCAAACGTTACTGATCGTCATCGTTAATATTTCCAAAATTACTTCTCCCTCTCTTTCCTTGGTCATATTTTATAACAATATATTATTTTGTTTCCCAAATAAATGATGGTTAAGTTGAAAAGTTGTGGCCAATACTATAAACCGACACTCATTTGAGAAGAATGTAAGAGTATATTATTTTAAAGTTGTAATATTTACAAATTTTTTATTACGTCTGTTATTTTAATTTTTTAAAATTTATAATAATCGGTATTATAAATTATTAAAAAACTTGTCTAATCTGATAATTCATATGACAATTTTGATTCTTTTCATCAGGTAACCATTTACATCATTGTTCAACAGATAACTCATTAGTTTATCATAATTTATAAAAATAAATATATTGAATATTTTGATTTTCTATAATATAATAAATTATATGGAAGTTTGACCAATGACTCATTGGTTTGTCATTTTTATATAATATATACTTGATAAATTATCATTCAATCACCTTCTGCCATGATAGCATGATCAAGCCATCTCACCTTTGCATGAGGACAAACAACATGCAGCAGCACCTGGAGGATGTAGTGGCCAGAGTATGGATGTCAGCTGCACAGGGATAACTGCTACCTCGTGCCACCCTTCATCCACGCAAGCACGTGGACGACCAAGATCATCTGATGGAGAGCAGAAGGATCTAGGCTATTTGTTTTGGATCTATGGCCTCTCTTTGTTGGTATATATATGTGATATTTGTTCATCTTCTTTTTATGTAAAAATACCAGAAAAGCATATAATGAAAAATGGGTTTTTGATCTCATCATTGTTATGAAAATGAAGTTTGATTCTTGGATCTTTTATAACATGTTATCAAATCATGGTTAAGGTCGTGTCTCTGATATCCCCTCTATTCTCTTCCTTTTCTATTTTTTTTCCTTAATCTATATTCATCATGGCCTATTCCCACCAGTCCTTTGTTTTAGGAGTTGCTCCAAGCTCATCTTCTTCTAGCTTGGTTTTTCCCCAAAGTCATCTCATTTCAACCAAGCTTGACCACAACAATTATCCCATATGGAGGCAGCAAATCCTTACCACCATTAATGGCTATGGCTTGGAGTCCTTTATCAGCCCATAGAGTGTCCCTCCACCAAAGTTCTTGGAAGGTGAAATCAGCATAAATTCATATTTCACTATGGGATAGGCAGGATTTTCTTCTTGCCTTTTGGATATTGTGCTTCCTTTCAGAAGGAATTCTTGTTCTTATAGTTGGCTTAAACAGCTCAAGGGACGTATGAGATGCTCTAGAGAGAAACCTTTCTAGTCAATCTAAGGCTAAGATCATGCAACATAAGTTGCAGCTGCAAAATGTGACAAAGGGAAGTCTTTCTATGACTGAATATTTGAGGAAAATAAAGTCTATCTTTGACATGTTGCCTTCAGAAAATGAGCATATCTCTGAGAGTAACAAAGTCATGCATATTCTAGGAGGTTTAGAGTCAGAATATGACTCACCTGTTGTCACTGTCACCTCAAGACCTGAAAGTTATTCCATGATTGATTTGCAAGCTTTATTGTTGAGTTATGAGTCTATTTAAGTCCTATAACTCCAGTAATGTTAGCTTTGATGGATCTCAACCTTCCCTGAATGTGGTTTCTCAAGAAAATCATAATCAAAGAAGAAGCTTCTCCAACAACTTCAATCAAGCAGACAACATAAATAAGGGAGAAAACAACAACTTCAGAGGAAGAGGTTCAAGTGGGAATTTCAGAGGCAAAGGTGGTCGTGGTGGTCAATCTATTAGCTGTCAAATTTGCCAAAAACCTGGTCATGGTGCTATAAACGCTAGTACATAATTGATTCCAAGTATGCACCATAGAACAACCAAGGTGCTCAAACAAACAGACCACCAAACCTCAATGTTGCTCAGATTAGAGGTTATGCTACTTTTGAGGCTGGTCAAGAAAATTCTCTCTGGCTTCCAGACTCTGGTGCAAGCAATCATATCACCAATGATTTTGAAAACTTCATCACCTCAAATGACTACTAAGGACCACACAAGCTTCAATTAAGTAATGGAGCAGGTATAGACATTTTGCATATTGGTAATTCCTTTTTAAAATCACCATTACAGTCAAGAGTGTTTGTTTGAGTAACCTTCTTCATGTTCCAAACCTTACCAAAACCTCTTGAGTGTGTCTCAATTTGCCTTGGACAACAAGTGATCTTTGAATTTCATTCTGATTCTTGTTTTGTTAAGGATCAAGTCTCTCAGGAACTTCTTCTCAAAGGGAAAGTTAAGGATGGTCTTTATCAGTTCAATCTCAGAAGTTTCAAGCCATCAACACCCATCTCTCATGATGATTCAGTCTATGTTAAGAGACCTGGTGTAGTCATTTTTAGTGTGAATAAGGCCTGTGAGCTAGAATTGTCGCATCAAAGATTGGAGCATGTTAGTTATGATGTGGTTAAGAAGGCCCTTGAACATTGTAATGTTCCTTTTGTTTCTGATGAAAGTGATGGTTTATGCAATTCTTGTATGTTGAGTAAAAGCCACATATTACTTTATACGCTTTCCACTTCTCAAACTTCAAAACCTTTAGAACTTGTGCACATTGATTTGTGGGGTCCTGCTCCTATAAAGTCCAGGAATGGATACTCGTATTATTTGAGCCTAATTGATCATCACACAAGGTTTACATGGATACATCTTTGAAAACAAAAATCTGACACCCACCAGGCCTTTGTACATTATACAACCTTAGTTGAAAACTAAATCCAACTTAAGATGAAAGTTGTTCAAAGTGATTGGGGGGAGGGGGGTGTGAATATAAAAGATTGTCCAAATGCCTTGAAGATCATGGGATTCACTATAGAATACATGTCCTTACACTCCTCAGCAAAATGGTCTTGCTGAGAGAAAACAGAGACATATAGATGAAGTTGGTTTATCCATGTCGGCTCACTCCTCAATGCCTCTTAGTTTCTTGGATGATGCATATACGAGTTCGGTTTATACTATAACCGTGTACCAACAAAATCCTTCAATTATATTACCCATCTTGAGAAGTTGTTCAACCATAAACCTAACTATAAAAATTTTAACATCTTTGATACCTCGTTTGAGGCCTTATAATATACACAAATTGGAGTACAGGTCCCTGCCAGGAGTTTTCTTAGGATGTAGCAATGGTCACAAAGGGTATAAAGTTCTTTTGCCAACAGGGAAAGTAGTTATAACTAGAGATATTCAGTTCGATGAGGGTGTCTTTCCTTTTGCTCAGAAAGTCAAGACTCAATCAGATTATGGTGTTACTAATCCAACCAGGCTTTCATCCATCATTGCTCTACCCTTGATTCAACCAAATACAACAATGGAAACCCATACTCCTTCTAACCATGAACTTGATAATCCCTCATTACCTCCTCACCTTATTCTACTCATAGTATTGTGCCTTTGGTGGTTCAGTTACCTATTATGCAAGGTGTTTCACCTGTATCTATTACTAAATCTTCCTTGCAGGACTCTCATGATGAAAGCAATCAAGTTCATGCAGATCAAGGTGTCATTCAACCTCAAAATATTCATCCCCTGATAACCAAGAGAAAGGTTGGAATTCATAAGCCTAAATTCTACATGATGACCTCTCAAGTAGAATTGGAGCCTGAGCATTTTCATTAAGCTATCAAGCACCAATCTTGGAAACAAGCAATGACAGAAGAGTATGAAGCCTTGTTGTCAAATACGACATGGATCCTAACTAATCTGCCCGAAGGAAAGAATCTTGTTGGTAGCAAATGGGTGTATAAATTAAAGAGACATCCCGATGGACCAGTTTCTAGACATAAGGCCAGATTAGTTGCACAAGGTTTCTCTCAATATACAGGGCTTGACTATAACGAGACTTTTAGTCCAGTGGTTAATGCTACTGCTATCAGGGTGATTTTATCCTTAGAAGTTCATAATTCTTGGAAAATAAAGAAATTGGATGTTAGTAATGCCTTTATACATGGAGAGTTGGAAGAAGAAATCTATATGAGACAACCACTAGGCTATGAAGTCAAAGGTAATGAGGGTTTGGTTTGCAAACTGACAAAGGCTCTATATGTATTGAAACAGGCATCAAGGGTTTGGTTTAAGAAAGGTGCAACATGTTTTGATCAGCTTTGGTTTTCTCACATCTCAGGCAGGCAACTCTCTATTCTATATGAAGAAAAATCATAATGTTGTCTTTCTTCTTATCTATGTTGATGACATGGTGATTACAGGAAATTGTGATACTCTATTTCATCAGTAATTGTACAACTTTATAAGTCCTTTTCCATAAAGGATTTGGGGGACCTTCATCATTTTCTTGGTATTCAGGTGACTCAGACTGATGATGGATTATTTCTAAGCAAAGGCAGTTACATAAAGCAACTTTTAGATAGGGCAGGAATGAAAAGCAGCAAAAGTTCACCTACTCTTATGATCACAGGAGTTAAGTTTTTTATATTACCACATATTACCACAATCACATAAATATCAAGACTATATTACCACATGTTTATAATGAATAAACCATAGCATAGAATCCCCACCTGATAATTAGCGATAGATGATGAAAAGCTAGTGTCTCACAGAATAGCTCGAGGGCTCGACTCCTCGAAATCTACATTTTTTAGAACATTGATTTTATAAATAATTTATATTTTCTTGGTAAATTGAATTACCCATTTTAAGAACTTAATTAACTTAAGGTGCTTAACGTAGTTAAAATTATCTCCATATCTCTCAGCTAAGGGTAATTTAAAACTCAAAAAGGCTTTTGGCATTAAAATTAAAGTTCGGCTCAAAAATAGGTTCAACTGTTCGAACATGGCTTGGTGGCACAAGGCTCGGTGCTGGATGGGTTCGGATGGCTAAGTGCAGCTCGAGTCTAGCCGCTGCTGGCACGGGTCGTCTGGGCGCGCCCTACTCAATGCGTACTCGGCACTGTCCAGCACGCTGCGGTTTGGCCCTGGTGCGCGTCTGGTCACTGGGTGTGCTGCGGGTTGTGGGACAAGTCATGGATCACTGCTTCGGGGGTTACACGCTGACACAAAAAAGCTACGCTCACGCTTGCGCTCGCTGGGACACTCGCGAGGAGTGACGGGGAATGGCGCGCGCGTATTCGGACAGCAGCAGCGGTGGCATAGCGCGAGGCGACTGGGCGCGGCTCGCTGCACGCTTGCGAGGCCATCACTGCCAGCGCTTGGCTGCGCCCCGCGTGGGCTACTATTTGCCCAGTATGATTGCCCGGTGTACGGCGGCATCTCAGCCAAGTCCAGGTCAGAGGTTTAAAGGCACAACAAGGGTTCAAGCACCACATAAAAATTTTGGGTTTTTCATCACAAGGCAACATAGATCTCATGCCTTTTTCAAGCACAATACCAAAGGTTTAAGAGACTTACCAACACTCATAAGTCATAACTTAGAACACAATAGGGCAACAAAGGCAAGTTCCAAAGATAATAATTTTTCACAAATACCTTAAGAACTTTCTCTACTAATTAAACAAGATCTAAGCATAAAACCAAAGATGCTTAGAATTAGTACCTCTCTTCTAGGATTTTGAATAAAGGAGGTGATTGGGTTTGAGGGCTCGGATGAAAGCTTAGACACGGCGCTCATGGTCTCGCTCGTGGATCTCCTCGGTTGTCCAGTCTCAGGCTTCTTGCTCGCGGTTCCTCTACAGCAAGGAGCGGCAGCGTGAAGCATCGACTACTCTCTAGACGTTGCTCTCGGATCTCCTCGACTGTGTGCGGTCGCTCGCGGACAGTTGATTCCAGGGTGTTGTCTCGTGTGCTCGCTGCTCTCGGCAAGGTACGGCTCGCGGCTGCTAAGATGTCTCCGGGCAAGGAAATTTCGAGGGGAGTTTTGAAAGAAGTTTGAGAGGGTTTTTTTGTTCTTCTTGCTGCTGAAACTAAGGGCCGAAAGTGAGGGTAAAATAGGTAAAAAAAAAATGTTAAGGCTTTGAGTTACAGAGAAAAGAGAGGAGGGTCAAGGTTGATATGCTTACCAAGATGGACTAGCACAATAAAGGGAAATGGGGAGTGAGGCGTGTGATAGGGGAGAAAAATGTGGCATGAAGATTGGATTACAGCTTACCATACTTGGCCACAAGTTTTTGAATTTGAATTCAAAATGGTGCCAAAGATTGAGAATATAGGCGGCTTTCTATGAGGCTTAAAGGCGGGTTTCTTAATGTAGTATGGGCCGAAACATAAGGGTTGAAAAGGCTAAAAAGAAAATGTTTGTTCCAAGCTTGGGAATAATTAGATAAATGGCTCAAAATAAATGGCTTGCACTTGAACATGAAATTTGAACGATTTATGCTTGACGAAGGAATTTCTAAAACTCGAAGTAATTTAAGCAGACGAGAACATCTACATAAATTATTTAACTTATTGAATTAAATAGATGAGGAAATCTAAATAATCTTAAAGAACTTCGAGCTTAATGAAAATGATATGCAATGAGTTATCTCTTATTAATCGAAGGGGGAACTACACCATTAGCCCGCGCCTGCTCTTTTTGTGCCCGCGAACAATCTCACCCAGGTCGCGAGTGTCCGGGCGCGCTGTCGTACGCAGGTCGTCCCATCGTTGGTTACGCGGTGTCGCGCGCATATCTGCCTATCACGCGATCAGGCCTGCTGCACTGCGCCATCGACCGCGGTAGCCTATGCTGTCTCGTCAGGTCTCACCGAGGCCTGCGCAGTCTTGCCGAGTCTCGGTCCCGATGACCCATGCTTTGTCTCATATGAGCTCACATGCGTTTCCCGACCCATCCTCGCGTTGTTTAAGGCCTTCAAGAGGTTTTCTCAGGTCGTCTCGGTTCTTGACTCTTGACGTCCTTGGAGGTCAAAACCTCCATTCTCATCACCATGGTTGTGCGAACGGGCTGCACTCGGTGCTAGGCCACGAGTCCACCAGACGCTGACAGGGCAGACCGACCAGGAACTTTCCGGCGAGTTTCCAGCACGTTTTTCGGTGAATTTCCCGATGCGTTTCCAACAAAAATATCCAAACCACATTTTTCTACAAAAACAAAAATATAAAAGTAGACGCAAATTACACAAAAATAAGAAAATAACATGAAACCCCACAAACGAGTAAAATCATCCTTATGGATCAAATCATTTTTAATGTACATAGAAATTTATAACTCTGAACTGTAATCAAATATTACTTTTAATGTACATAATTTTAAGGTACATAAGGACGAGTAAAATCGTCCTTATGGATCAAAAAAATTACTCTTTTTGAAAATTGAATAATTTTTTAATGTACATAGAAATTTCTAAGGTGAATTTCATAATTCTGAATTGTACCCGGCCATCAAATATTAATTTTATTAATATATATATTTATTTTCAATATTACTATCATTACAAATAATATATTCAATTTTGATGTACTTTTTAGTTTCAACAAACAATAATATAAAATATTACATAAAAAAATAAATACTAAATATATTTTTTTATATAAATAATTTGAAAAATGCACTGTAAAGTTAATTAAAATACATATTATTAAAATTCTTACAATTGAATTGCATGTAATAAATACCCTCTCAATAGCCTGCACAATAATGTTATACTAGATGCATTTGTGTTTATGCGCTTGGACTTTATTATTTTCGGTATCTCGTATATTATATTTTTTAACCATAAAATAATATAAAAATAATAAATAAAACTATTAAAATACTAAATATAATTGTAATATAAATAACGAGTTATTTCAATTATCTAAGATAATTCGGTTAACTGACTGAATATACCAAGCAATTCTATTCGTTTTAATTCGATTTGGGACATAAGTTCAGTCGGTTCAATCTGCATAGTATCGACCAACACGTGCACCACAGTGTTAGACGAATTACACATTGATAACAGTTAGACTGCACATTATATTATGATTACATATGAATTTTTTTAATTAAAAATAATATAAAATATTAAAATACTAGATATATTTTTTATAATACAAATAATAATGTATTTTGATTATTTTGGTTATTTCAGTTAACCATTATGTCGATTCGATTTTAGTTTTTCTTGAGACAAAAGTTCGATCAGTTCGTCTTTTCAAAAGTTCGACACGATTAGATCAATTTCGACATTTTGATCGACCGGTTCGACAGAACCAACCGATGAATAACATAAATGAAGTGGCATTTGGATAAATTTGTGAACTTTTAAATGTATAGGCGTCGGAAAATCTATAATTTCGTAAAAATATAGTGTTATTTTTAATGTGCAATTCCTCACGCAATAATGTACAATTTATGTAACATTATTGTGCATGTATTGAACTTTTATTATATTACAGGTTGTCCTCAGGCACTAAGTTGAAATATATCAAAACTTTATAAATTGCAATAAAGTCTCTAAAATATATCAAAATTTTACAAAAAAAACCCCACAATCCCTAAAGATGAACAGCCGGCCAAATCATTCCACCTCCGCCGGAGCTCACTCCTGCCGGTCCCGTCACTTTCTCTATGGACACCGCTGTCGTCCTCGACTCCAAAGTCTTAATGCCGCCACTGTCCTCCGCTAGACACCCGGCGCTTTCCTCTTTACAAAAAAAAAATAAAAATAAAATAAAACAGATCGACCATTTAATCCACTTCACAGAGCGTCGTCGCTGTCCATTCTCCTCCGCCATTCCCCTGCAACTACCATCGCCTGTCAATTGACGTCCTACCCCTACCGACACCATCACCCAAACACACACACACACACATACACACACACACACGAGTTATATATTTTCTGTCGGTGGACTGATTTGGCTTTGCGGCGACGATGGCATGGAGGACAGAGCTGGGTTCCGCCAGATCATTCTGTGTCGCATTCGTCTCCGGTGACGGGCTGCGAAGGCGCGACGACTCAACTGGTGGTAGATGATGGCGGGGATGTCGTGACTGTTGGCGACGGCATCTGAGTCAGGAACACGGCTGGTGTCGGCGGCGAAAGGCGTGGGTCGGCAACGGCGGGTGGGGGTCGGTGGCGGTATGCGGGTGGTGGTTCCCCTGTGTGTGTGTGTGTGCGCGCACATATGTTAGAGTGTGATTTGTGTGTATATGTGTGTGTGTGTGAGAGAGAGAGAGAGAGAGAGAGAGATATCAGGGTTATGTTTGGGGTGAGTCCTATTGGATGAGTTGACCTTATTTATAATGACCAATCTATCCTTAATTAATAGTCAAATGCACATGTTTGACCATATATTACATCTTATTTACATGAAAGCCACCCATGCTTGACTGCCACTATTAAATTTTGACTTGATCATGACCGTTGGCTTGATGAATCCATTGGTCCAGAATTATTATTATTTCTTTCATTATGTTTCATTCTCATTTAAATATACTTCTATATAAATTGGAATTGGAAAAAAAAAATATTCAGTGTTATTTCACAAATAAACAACTTCTTGAGAAAAATTGTTGCTTACTTGAATTAGGTATCATCATTAATATTTAGTCCTAAAATAATGTATGTATAATCCACACGAAACATTACATGCCAGCTTCAAATTTATTTGCCAATCAAAGTTTGAAAAATGTATCATATGTACATAATCTGTAGGTTGAGTAGACAATTTTTTTTATGCCAAAAAAAATGTAAGATAATAACAATACAAAATAGGTTTTTGGACATTTAAGTAGGTGTCGTTTTATGGTAGTTGGTCCCGCGTTCCGTGGCATTTAAATAGCTTTATCTGCAAATTCCTACTTCCACCACACAAAACATTATACCAAGATAAAACACCATAAATAAATATAAACAATTAAGCAAATGAAGAATAAATAACAAATAGGTAACCAAAAGAGGACAAATTGAAATCAATAATGAAAAAGGGGGGACCCCCTCACATCCCACGCTCCATTCACACATAAAATAAATAATTAAAATAAAATGAAATCGAAATCTTCTTCCTTTTTGATTTCTCTATTGGTTGTTCTTTTTTTTATATGATAGGTCATAGGCATACTCGATCACTGTTAAGTGTTATGTATAGCAGTACGAATTGGATATAACTAAATCCTTGGATTGATTTAATAATCTAAAAATTGCATTAGATTAATTTTGTAGGTCAAAGTTCGATTTGGTAATGAGTGGTAGAATTTAGACAAAAAAATCAATCATCTTTGCTAAATTAATAAAGCTATTATATTTTAAAAATTGTCACAGTTGAACACTTATAATACAAGCTTTATTTTAATTATAAAATTATAAATATCTATTTCGATTAACAAGTATATCACATTATTTTATTTTACATTTCAATAACATATATAATACTCATTATTTATTACATGTATAATATGATCATCCGTTAAAATTTTCTTTAGTGGGAAGTGGACGTTACCTCGTTTTTCATCTGTCTGAATGTATGCATCTTTCTGACACATTACGATAATGGCGTTTTCATATATCTATTGGAATTTCACACACAACATCCATCCATCCACATCTTTAATTTCAGTTTTTCTTTTCTTTCTGATTTTCCTCTTATTCTGAGAGAGAAAAAAGTATAACTTCTTTGCAGCAGGTAGCTTGATAAAATGCATATCAAATCATGATTTGGAAAAGGAAGATCAAATCACTGAACTTCCCCTTTTTGCCCAAAAGCTCAAACAACACTCCAAAAAATAAAATAAAATCATAAAAAGGGATATAATCTATGGGAAAGATTTTTTTAAAAATGGCAGAAAGAAAACAAAGTCAATATCAGTAGCATCATAATCAAGAACATCATATATGTATGTACCCAAGAAATCAATTCTTCAATTCTCACTTCTACATGCGTCTATTGATAAGCCCTTTGTTGATCTTTAATTAATTTATTTATTTCTTGTTTTGATGTGAAGGAAAATAAAAGGAAAAGTTAATGATGTGGATAAATGAGTGAATAAAAAAAGGGGGCATCTTTTTCCAAGTCTTTTTAGCACAGGCCCCCTCTCTCTCTCTCTCTCTCTCTCTCCACCTCTTTATTTCCTTATCAAGAAGGGGATGAGAGTTTTTGCAAGGAGCTATGGTTTCTTTGTAGTGTGATGACAGAGAGAATTTTTGAGTGAATAAGAAGGAAATTACTACAAAAGCACACAAAATAGTCTATATCTCATAGCTCTCATCAAATCATGAAACTCAAAATAGCCATGGTGGGTATGCTTATTACACCACACCAATATATGCTTAATTTCATCATCCATCTCTCTCATGTTTTCATAGGCTAATCTCTATCTCACTCTATCTCTATCTCATATGAGGAACAATCACAAGAGATATATTTAACTATAAAATTTCTCTTTTTTTCATAATTTTGTTTCGCAGATGGTGATGATATGGAACACGTGCACACTCAAATAATCTTCATCATCGCACGAGGTATACCAAATAATATTATTTTTAACCTTATAACCAATCCCTTTCTCCTTCACTCCATCTCTCTTTCCTAAATAATATATGTTAGATTAGATTAGATATATTGACAAATAAATAGATAATNAAAAAAAAAAAAATGCTTTCTTCACCTTTTTAGCAGACTCGAGGCGAAGAAGAAGCTAGCACAGAAGATAACAACACTAGTGTTAGATTATGACTTGTTGTAATTTACTTTTTTTCCATTTTTTATTTTATATTATTTTGTTACAGTGTATGTTGGACTTTTTTGGCGCAAGGAGTTTTTCTAATATAAATTACTAATATTTTATTACAACTTTCAGGGGTGAGCCGATCAGAATTAGAGTCTGAGTCACACTTTTGAGTGGTCAATTAGCGCCACAGTTGTTTCGTCTCCAATTCTGTGTCTCTAAAACTCCAATAATTGATACTTGAACAACAACAGGAGGTAAAACACACACATGTGATGTGAGTGTCTGTGTGTGAAAAGTTATTGGGATGTGAATTAAAATCTGACACGTAATCCCACCTTTTTTTTTCCCAATTTCTTAGTTAATTGGAATTAGCACAAAAGAGTCATAATCAATGGCAACCTACTTTCACGGCAACTCGTCGGAAATCAGCGGCCCGGGACCCGGCGGAGACGGCCTACAGACGTTGATACTGATGAATCCGGCCTACGCGGGGTACCCCGACGGCGGCGGCCAGCCTCCGCCGCCGCCCCCAAACCAGGGCGGCAACTTTGTATTCCTCAACCCTAACTCCGCCGCGAACAGTCCTCACGCGCCGCCGCCCCATGCCCAGCACCACTTCGTCGGCATCCCCCTCCAGAACTCCGCCGCGGCGGCGGCGGCGGCGGCGGCATCCCCCTCCTCCGGCTCCGGCCACGAGCAGCAGGACGTCTCCGCCCTGCACGGCTATCTCCCGCCGCGCGTCCACTACAGCCTCTACAATCTTCCCGTCGATCTGGGCCAGGACGTGGCAAGGGCTCCGCAGGGGCTTTCCCTCAGCCTCTCCTCCCAGCATCCGCCTCCCGGGTACGGGTCGTTTAGAGGGGATAGACCCGACCCGGTGCAGCCACAGCCGTCCCCCACCAGAGGGGACGCCGACGGAGTCAGGATCTCGGCGGGGCCGCCGTCGCCGGCGTCCGGGGTGACCAACGGCGTGGGTGGGGTCCAGAGCGTGCTCCTCAGCTCCAAGTACCTCAAGGCCGCGCAGGAGCTTCTTGAGGAGGTCGTCAACGTCGGCAGAGGGGCCAGGGGGCAGCCCAAGACTGCCGGAGAAGCCTCTCCGCCGCCGCCGGCGAGTGGAGAAGGGCAAGGCGGCGGGGAGAGCAGCGGGAAACGCGGGGCGGCAGCCGATCTGACCACGGTTGAGAGGCAGGAGATTCAGATGAAGAAGGCCAAACTCGTCAACATGCTCGATGAGGTAATCCTGTTTTTTTTTCCTTCCTTCTCTCAGTCTGTGTGTGTGTGTGAGAAATATGGGCTTTTTTGACACTTGACAACGACATATTTGGTGATGTATTAATGATCTGTCGCTGACATATTTTTTTCGAGATCTGTAACCGAAATCTTTCAGAAAAAAAATCAAAATTTGTAGCCATCACCTGATAGTTTTTCATTTTCATGTCAGATGAGGTGATGTTTTCTTTATTTCTACTGGGTACCAAATATAAAAGATACACAACCAACCAACTGAATAATAAATCAATTCAATTTCTGAAATTCTAATGATGTGGTTTATTATTTAATCAGGTGGAACAGAGGTACAGACAGTACCACCACCAGATGCAGATTGTGATCTCGTGGTTCGAGCAGGCAGCCGGAGTGGGGTCCGCCAAGACTTACACGGCCCTCGCCCTTCAGACCATCTCCAAGCAGTTTCGCTGCCTTAAGGACGCGATTTTAGGACAAATAAAGGCTGCCAGCAAAAGCCTGGGAGAGGAAGATAACATGGAGGGGAAATTGGAAGGGTCTCGACTCAAGTACGTGGATAACCAGATAAGACAACAGAGGGCTCTTCAGCAGCTGGGTATGATACAGCACAACGCGTGGAGACCACAGAGAGGGCTGCCCGAGAGATCAGTCTCTGTGCTTCGGGCATGGCTTTTCGAACACTTTCTCCACCCGTAAGTCTCTTTTTGTTGTCATTCTTTTATTTATTTATTTTTATTTTTTTGTGATTGAGTGTGTTTTAATGGTGGTTCTTGGGCGCAGGTATCCCAAGGATTCGGATAAACTGATGCTGGCTAAGCAGACGGGGCTTACCAGGAGTCAGGTGCATATCCTCATAATTACATGGTCTTTGAGTTTCTTCATCTTTTAATTGTTTGCAAATTGATGAATTTCGCATCAAAGTCACAGAGTTGAGTCTAATAACAACAGTTGAGTTGAAAAGTTGGAAAACTAAATTTGGTTTCTTGTAATAAAAAAAAGTAACAATTTTTCGTCTTTCAAAATTACTAAAATGACTATACTGATGCGAATGCCTATGCATTGTACTAAATCAGGTGTCCAATTGGTTCATCAATGCTCGAGTCCGCCTCTGGAAGCCGATGGTCGAGGAAATGTACATGGAGGAAATGAAAGAGCACGAAAAGAATAACACAGACCACAATAACAACAACAACAACAACAACAAGACAAGCAAAATCGAGCAATCGAACAACAACACCGACGACCCCACCTCAAAAACTCCAAACCAAAACCCGTCTCCAACCAACCTCACCCCACAAAAACACGACGAACCACCCCACACCCAAAACCCTCCCCCAATCATATCCATTTCCTCCCCCACACCCATCCCACGCCACATCCCATCAGGCTTCAACATAATCGGGCCTTCCTCATCCCCATCCGAAATCGAGGCCCTCTCCGCCCAACAAAGCCCCAAGAAGCTCCGCTTCGGGCCCAACATGGACGAAACGCGGGCCAGGGACAGGCCTGGGTTCGGGCTTATTGGAGGGCCCACCAACTTCATCGGCGGGTTCGGGGCTTACCCAATGGGTGAGCTCGGGAGGTTCGGGCCTGAGCAGCAGCAGCAGCAGCAACAGTTCCATGGGGGAAGTGGGCCTTATCTGGGCAATGGGGTGTCGCTGACATTGGGCCTACCCAACATTGGGGCCCACCAGAGTTTTATGCAGCCAGGTGGTGGGCAGGGGATGCAGATGGGGGAGGCAGGGGAGTTTGGGCAGACGAGCACAAATGTTTACGAGAGCATAAGCATTCAGGGCAGGAAGAGGTTCGCGGCCCAGCTTTTGCCAGACTTTGTGGCTTGAATCAAACTCACCCAAAATACCAACAGTAGGCTAGGCAAGGAAAAAGGAAGGGGATTCTTTTTTTGCCACAGGTAAAAGGTGGTGTTTTCTCTTTTCACTATTTTTATATGTCCTCTGGCTTGCTGGGGGATTTGGCAATAGTGTAGAGAAGGAAAAGGAAGGTTATAGGTAGTGAATGTAGGTATATATTTTTATGATTTTATATCTATATATAAATCTGTGTAAGTTGAAGCAGAGCCGTATAGGGTTCTTTGTTACGGACCACGATTCTTATAGGTATTCATAGGATATTGTTGGCGATTTGTATATTAATTTTGTATTCTGCAGCAAACGGATAGATGATTGTGATCATGTATTGGGGAGAAACTAGTTGTTTTGGGTGGTATAGAAGAATAAAGGAGTGGATTTTTAAGTATGCTGATATCTTCTTCTTNAAGCCGTGTCCTCGCCTTAGAGAAATTAGTTGCTGTTATGTGCTTTATATTAAGCTATGTCCTCGCCTTATAAAAAAAAAAAGAAAAAAATTAAAAAAAAAATATGGCGAATGATAGTTAAACGTCCTTTATCCGTGTCTACACATTTGCTTGTATGGCAAAGGGAACATTATGCGTTAGATTTCTAGTTTCATGTCTCCCCTTGTTTATATTTTGAAAACTCAAGTTCTTGTGAAAGCTATAACTCATATATTTTTTTTTTCAATAAAAATGCATATTGATGTTATATAATGTCACACTCAATTTTGTTCATTTTATCTTTTAAAGGTTTATATTTGATGTTCAGAGTATGAATATTTTCTAAAAAAGTATGTATATCTAATCATTGGGGCAGCCTAACAACGATATAGTTTTATAAATAGAAACATATGAAACTGTTTTTCAATATATCCAAAATGCATTAAAATTTATGCTAGAAACATATGAAACTGTTTAAATTTAACAACTTTTACAAAAATACGACATTTAAAATTTAACCATATACATACCATTCATAAACTTGTTCTAAACCAAACAAATAATGCAATTTAAAAATTAATGATAAAAATATACCAAACATAAATAAAAAGTAAACTGTAAAAGCGAGATAAATGGTGTAATTTTGTCAAACATAAAAATTGTATCCAGTCACTTATCGCATGGGCTACATGGATTTTGGACATGAAACTGAGCCAACCGGTCGAATTAATCCGGTTTACCTCTCATACATGTGTAGGCTATAGTTGTGATTTTCCTTTCCCTCTCTTTGTATTTGTTTCCAAATGATTTAAACAATCAATGGCTGCGGCCCACCCTAGTTTGTAAGCCTTATCCTGGAAGACTTCTTTACGCCTTTATAGCTATAGGCTGAGGATGATGATGCCTATTGACAAGGACACAGGGCCATTTCCATTTGAATTATTACAGAATTATTAATTAACTACTGCTTTCAAGTTGAGGTTTTATTTTAGTTCATTGATTTACTAGGTGATATTTGACCAAGTAAGGATTAATATAACTGCAAAACTTTTCTTCAGTTATTACCTCAACTTTGCTAGGCTTTAATTTGTCGAAATTTGGTTCGCTGTCTCTGAACCAGCTCAGTCAGTGGTCAAGAAAACATTAATTAGTGGATGCCTGTCATTACCTACCTCTGGTGCCGTACCCTGTTCCAAATCAACTGGATTTTAAGATTTTTTTTTTTTTTTTTTGGAAATTAAGATTAGTGTATGAATGTTTGAAAAAACATAAATTGGAGAATATGAAAAAACATAGATTGGTGTATGAATGTTTGAAAAAACATAAATTGGAGAATATGAAAAAACATAGATTGGTGTAGAAACTCAGAGATTGAAGAAAATAGTTCAAAATCGCAATTGTGAGAAAAGAAAAGAGAAAGAAGAAGAAGGTCGTTTTATATGAAAACCTTCGGCCCCTCATGGAAACCCGCATGGAGCGACGTTTCAAAATTTGAAAAAGGGTAAAAAAAACACGATCAACGGCTCAGATCGAGGCCATGTCACCCTGTAGAAGTTTATCCCCACGCATTTTTAGGCATTTATGGAAATTGGGACACGCCACATGAACAAAAAAAACCCTTCAGATGTCATGATTAATGCCTGGGGATGCAAACCGCCTTAAAGGATGCATCGGCCACGATTAAGGGCCCAAATCAACTTAGAAGTGGGTTTGGAGTACGACCTCAAAAAAGTCACTAACCGTGGCATATCTGAGCTCGAAGGCCTATATATGTTGACCCCCAAGTTAAGAAAAGGGCCAACAAGAGAAAGTAGGACAATTCACACAGGATGAACGAGCTGAATTCTCAGGTCGGTCACCCGACCGAGAAGGACCAAGGTGAAAGATACAATGAGACCAAATTCAACAAGGGCTTTAACTCGAGCCAGACGAACAGTCCGAGCAGAAGGCAATAAAATAAAATCCACTTGCACCCTAATGATGGAAAGTACATCTCTGCTGGCTAATCCATCGGCCTACGGGTCTTAGACTCATAGGGTAGCACGACACATTAAATGCGTTTTTTCAATCAATTAAATGCATATCGTACGGCCTAATGAACAGTTTTCGGGCTACAACTACTATATATACTCTTGTAGTAGATCCAAAAAGTGGATATAAAATAAATTATACAACTCACGAGATAAAAACTCTCACACTACACAAGCAAAATATTAGATCGAACAATAACAGTATTGGCCGACCTGAGCCATTATTATTCTGATACCTTTTATC
This sequence comes from Striga asiatica, assembly GCA_008636005.1. Classification (NCBI taxonomy): domain Eukaryota; kingdom Viridiplantae; phylum Streptophyta; class Magnoliopsida; order Lamiales; family Orobanchaceae; genus Striga; species Striga asiatica. The sequence continues at coordinate 2,244,633 of BKCP01003335.1, forward strand.
ATTTTGTGTTTTCATTTCCGTTTGATTTCTCCATTATAATATTCATGTTTATCATAATCAAGCATAAAAAACAAAATTCTTTTTAAACACTTTTAACTTATTGGTCAAATATGTTTTGTCAATAATCGTATATACGCAAATAAGATTTGTAGTAATAGTTGTGTAAATTCGCCATCAAAATTCTGTCCAAATTTAAAACCAACCCATGACTTTTGTAGCTGGAACACGACTTGGTACGAGGATAAAACTTAGTTTCAATAACAGGAAACTAATAAAAGCAACCTTGTATAAATATCTGAGATCTAAGTTTGCGATTAGCCCAAAACTGGCCCATGGGCCTAGTAAATAATAATCCAACTGAATATATAAGATCCTGGGCAACAATTCCTCTAATCAAGACTCATTTAGTTGTTGAAATAATGACTCATTATGACTACATATATATTTTAACTAGTGTGTACCTCGTTCGATACACAGAAAACAATACTCCCTCCGTTTCTTATTAGATGTCGTTTTGACTTTTTTGATTCATCCATTTTGTTACGTATCTAGACATTAAATATGTCTAGATACGTAGCAAAATGGATGAATCAAAAAAGTCAAAACGACATTTAATAAGAAACGGAGGGAGTATTAAATAGTAATTATAAATAAGACTCGAGTTTGAATCACTCAATGCAGGAAGTGAGAATTACTATTGATCCTCTTTGAAAAGAGGAAGAAAAAAGAATAACTATAAATTAAAGAAGAGTATAAATAATATTAAATAATAACTATAAATCAAGGATGTGGGGTCAAACAATGTAAAATTATCTTGTATAAGAGAATATAAAATTGTATGTTTAAAATATTAAAAATACCTAAATTATTATATTAATATATGTAAAAGTATCCAAAATTTTCTGTATTATTTTTCAAAGTTGTGAAGTCACCTACAACTTTTCTAAACTATTTTGGAAAGAAAACATGTCTAAAAACATTTAAAATTAACATCTTGTGAAGAAAACATGTCTAAAAATATTTAAATTTAACATCTATTATGTATATGTGTATATGTATATATAGATCGACAATGTAAAAAAAAATGTCTAAATAATTTGTTTAAAGTATCTATAATATTATAAGTCTAGATAAAGACATTATGTCACACTAAAGTTTTGAGTGGAGATTTAGATGATACAGGCATTTATGACGTTACTCCCACCTACAAAGATATCTATCTATTTTACCAATTCAAAAAATCAACCAAATTTTTTAATATCAAATATGAAACGAAATTAAAAATTTGGGAGTTTTTAAATTGCATATGCAATCTGATTCGAATTTTAATTTAAGGTTTGAAAACATGGTATTCAAAATTGGGAGAATCCCAAAATTTTAGGATGCAACGTGGATTGATTACTTTGTAGGGAATTAAAGAGCTGCCTTATTTAAATTGATATTCAATTGGAGAGTTTTAACGCAACCGAAATCATAAGAAATTGTTCCGATCGTTATTTAAATTGGTATTCAATTGGTTAGAGTTTTAATGGCAACAGAAATCTTATAAAAAATTGTTCCGATTTTTAATGGCGTGTGTATGGAGTCCGATTGTTAATAGCGTGTGTGTATGGAATGAAAAACCAAATTTTTAGGTTGTCCGAAAATTTTATCTAAATTTCCAAAAATAAATAAATTAAATGCTGTCCAATTTTTTTACTAGCTATATTTAGTAAATGTTAATCTCTTTATATAGATATAGATATAGATTATGTTTCCGCAGACTCTTATTTTTCTTTATATTTTGTATCATTTTTTTATATATTTATTGCATTTATCTTTACTTAAATACTTGTTTTTAAATCGACAGTTTCACTTGTCGTATTCCGGGACAAGTTAATACATCATTTTCATATCATTTTTTCTTCCCTCTCTCATATGTCTTTTTCATCTATTTTGTCTCTCTTATTTTTCTTCTTTCTCTTCCGTATCTTTCATTTTATTCAAGAACTTATGTTCTCCTTATAATTTTATTTTCTTATTTTTACCATAATTTTATCCTCTGTAGTATTGGTTTTCACGATTTCCGTCACGGAGCACCGCCGTCGTCAACCACAAGTATTATGTCGTATAGCGATACATTCGAGGCTCGTTTGCTACAACGCCATCACAATTGAGTCGCTGACCCCCAGATGAGGACAGTGTGTCATGTCCCAACGGTGTACTCCAGATCTGATCTGCCACCAACCGCTGGTTTCCAATGACATCCGCCGCCTGCAAGTCAAGTCCAAGACCTCCGTTCAACGTGTAGCTGACCGCCGCTGTCGTTCGAAGACTGCCTGTAAATTTGTCAGCCGCACAGAGCAGTTGTCGATGCTCTTTGTTAAAACTAGGGAGAGAAGTTCAAATTTTGGTTATTTTAAGGTCGGTTTCTTTTTAATCTCTCAATTTTATTTGTTTGCAGACAATTTTTTTTTACAATTCTATCTCTCAAATTTTGGAAAACGGTTAGTTG
>BKCP01003335.1:2247176-2278488 GCA_008636005.1 Striga asiatica
TATTGTTGGTACATATATTGGGTTTTTCGTGGTCATCTCACTAATAGAAAAAACACTTGTTATAACAGGGTAGTTACATTGTTTTTTCAAAAACAATGTAACATATGACGCGATAGTATTATTGTAAATAAATTACTTGATGTGATATCAGTTTTGTTAGACCATCTTTATCCTCAACTCAACTCAACAAAATCTAATAATTAAAAATTATTTCTCTCTCCTCCACTTGCACATCCCAACGTTACAACTCAAATTATCTTTTATCTCAAACACAACCCAACCCAACCCAATCGAACCTAAAATATTTATTTTATTTTTATTTTATTTAAAAAAATTGTAATTGTGTTTCAAAACCTATCAAATATAGTTTATATTTATAGAGAATGAAATAATATGAATTTTAGTATTTTTGATTATTTTTTTAACACAAAAAAATATATTTGTCCAATAGAAATGAGATAAGTGTCCCATTCCCAAGCAACAAGCGACCAGGGTTACATTGGCCAACATTATTTTTTTTCTTTTTGGTAGTTATTTCCGTGAATATTTCCATAACCGATGTGCTAAGTATTATTTAACAAGTCAGTTTTAATGAACCGATGTGTCATATTGCACCGATTATCAGTTAACAGATGTGTCATGTTAATAATTAATTAGAGTATCTCCGGTATATGAATGTGAATACTAAAATGTTTGTGCCACGTGCTTGTACATAATTGGATAAATAATTCCCTTAATATAAATGTTGACAGTAGAAATAACATCAGCAAAATACTACATACAATGCACTTTCTTTCATTCTGGTTGATATTGAACAAGTCTTTTTGTTTTATGTTAAACTAATTTTTAAAATTTTAATAAATTAAACTAGTCTTTTAATAGCATCAATATCTCAATAACAAGTTAACAAGCATATCTCCTTAATATATCAATCTTTAGTTGTTTTCCCACTATCTAGAGATCTTGGGACCTTTTTTTTCTGAGTCATACCAGCACTTTCTCATTTCAAACAGTGAGCTTGACCACCTCACAAAAAATTGAATCATAATTAAATCTATATATATATAAAGAGGTTGTTGGAAAAATACATTAATAGAAAGTTTGACCTAATAAATAAAACAATTGACTTACTATAAATGGAAAGTTCAAAAAAATACATGTGAATCTTTAGTAACAAAATCTTAATCCTATTTTTTTGGTAACTAATTTGGAGATTCTTATGCCAAAATTTGAATCTCATTTTTTTCGCATCATATATATATTTTTTTTTTTACCAAAATTTAAATCATATATTTTGGTAATAAATTTGGAGATTCTTATGCAAAAAATGTGTCAATTATTTATGAAAATAATTCTAAATACAAATTAACTTAAAAACCGTACAAATTGGATACGAATTTAGGAAACAAATAGTTGTATAATTCTTAACCAATTCTTCCAATCTTATTGAATAATTTTTTCTTTAAAAAAAAGTGTGTAAATTGGATAAAACCACGTGAAATTTTAATTTTAGAATAAAACTGATATTTGGACGGGATGTACATTCAAAATTGTGTCCACATTTTTGGTAACAAAAGCGATTCATCTTTGATATTTAAAGTCACCTTATCCAATTATTTAGAAAAAATTGTGTGCAACTTTTCAAATTTTAAATGCATCGATTTTTTTGGATTCTTATGTTTTTTCTTAACCATGTTTTACCGAGATTTTGGTAAGTTCATATCATTTTTTTTTTTGTTAAGTTCATATCATTTTCTTTAGGAAAGAGACAGTTACATAAACATTAACAAATTGTTCCATTTTTTTATTAAAATTATTTTCAATTCAATTTGTTTGGTAAAAAAATCGGTGCAGTGTTAGGAAAATTCGGTTGCATTTTTAGGAAAAATTGATGATTTTTTTTGGTTTAAAAATATATTCGGATCAATTTGTTTGATAAAAAATCAGTTTATTGGTAGGAAAATCGGCTTCATTTTCAGGAGTAAATAATGATTCTTTTTAATATATATAAAAAGGTTGTTCGAAAAATACTTAAATAGAATGCTTGACTTATTAATTAATTTGTTTGACTTACTAATTTAGGAAAATTTGTTAAAAAACACGTGCAATTTGAGTAAAAAACAATGAGATTTTAAAAGCAATATTCGAATCAATTTCTTAATAAAAAAACCGGGAGGATGATGTTGAATTGTGGATGAGGATAATGTCAATTGATTCTTTCCGAATTGAAAGGTCACATGTGAAATATATACATCAAAGGTATCTAATTTATTAGTTACTTAGGGAGCATGATTGTAGGAGATCAAAATATATCAATGTAAATGTAATATCAAGCCATATAAAACAAGTTTCGTTATAAGTTATTTAAACATTCTTGGTAAAATTGATTATTTATTATTTATTAAAAAAAGGAGGGAGTACTATATATGTACTTATATATCTATATATATATATATATATATATATATATATCTGTATCTACATATATATTGAAAGAGGTTGATTAAAAAATCATTTATAGAAACTTGATAAAAAATTTGAGTCAAGACCTTTGACTTAATTCTTTTGGAAATTCAATCTAATACTATAAAATAACAATAGGGATTTACTTAAGTTGAAAAAAAGTTCTCGCCTAAAATTTTAGATTTTACTACAATTGATAACTTTTTTTTAAATTCTTTGAAAAACTGGGAGTTGATTTGAAATTTGAATAAAAGCGCCGACGTTGGATGTAGCCGAGTCTATCAGTGAGTACATGACATCATTGAATTTGTTGGATGGTCGTATGTACTTGAGTTCTGACAGTACATGCAAATCGGATTCTAATAATGATTTTTTGTCTGAACTCCATACGCCTGAGTTTTTTAATAGCATCAAGTGTTCCGGAATACCGAACCATGAGTTGTATTTGAAAATTGGAACTCCGGTCATGTTGTTGCGGAACATGGATCATTTTATGAGTTTGTGTAATGGGACATGATTGGTTGTGACAAAGCTATCCAGTCATGTTCTTGAGTGTAAGATACTCACAGGAGATCATGCTGGTGATAAGGTGTTGATTCCAAGAATGGCCATAACTCCTTATGATGTTAGAATTCCTTTCAAGTTCCAACAGAGGCAATTTCCCATTATGGTTACTTGCGCCATGACTATAAATAAGAGACAGGGACAATCTTTATCTCATGTTTGCTTATTTCTTAAGAAACCAGTGTTCAGTCATGACCAGTTATATGTTGTTGTCTCACATGTCACTTACCGAAAATGTTTGAAAATCTTAATTTGTGGTGAAGATGACATGCCAAAGAATCAAACCAATAATGTTGTATATAGGGAAGTGTTCAATAATATATGATCTTTTCAGTTTAATTATATGTTTATATGTCTTATGATCATGATCATTGCATTATTATATAATTTATATACAAAAATGCATTCTAAAAAACGTATAGATAATAATTTTCATATAAAGACATTAATAACATGATACTTTTTTTCACTTTACACCTCCAATGGTCTCAGGCAATAGTTCACTGTTCACTCCCAACTCTCGTACATCTCACGCCCAAAACTGAAATCCTCCAAGCCCTACCCGCCGTCTGCCGTCCGCCGCACTTAACCTGATAGAAATCGCTGTGCTTTCGATTTTGATTCCATCGTTGTTGGTTCTATTAGATAATGGCTGTCTGTAGTTCTCCTTCTCATTTTCCTTTTGCAGGTTTGATTTCCCAATTCTTGAAAGCCATATCAGATTCAAGCCTCCCATACTACCTTTGGGTTTGATTTCCCAATTCTGTAAGACGTCGTTCACAAATAATCTCAATCACCTTAGTCGCACGCCGTCCGCCACACTCGGCCCTCGCCATCCACCGCCACCCGAGACTTTCCGACTCTCGTCTCGCCGAAAATCTAAAATTTTCCCCAAAAAGTCACTCTTGCTCGTCAACTGGATCCCCAACAATCTGGCAAGTGGCCAGCTAGTCTTTTTTTTCATATAACACCTCTTATTCAGTCGAGCCAATGATTTAGCTCGTTAAAGCACTTGTTTATAGTGATTTTAGTTTCAAACTTCTATGTGCATTTAAATCATGTTTATTTACCTTTGTATGGTTATATGATATTTCAACAGGGATGTGAAACATCAGTGAAGGATGCCAGCAGCCTATTGTCTCTTATTTCAGAGAAGAAACAGAAAATGGAGCAACATTAAGCCGGGACAAATCTCCAAATTCTGTTTGAATTTATGCTTTCTCTGAGAAAGAAAAAAACTGATGAGCTGAATGAAAGTGGTCTTGATTCCTTTGATTAGTGACCATTCTCTTGTTTTTCACAATACTGAAGCATTCTTCAATTCTGTTTTAAACGGTGCTTGTCCGATTTCAGGTATGGTGTCGATCATTAGTCTAAGGTTAGTTATAGTAGCTTCTGATAAACATACATGTTTCAGAATGATAAGTCTATCAAATGCGAGCAGATTATTACGATAGGTTGCATAGAGCTTATGTTCTGTTTCAAGTAATTTGTATGTTCTAATATCGCTTCATACGTGGGGTCATTGGGAAGAATTGTAAGTATGTACCATGTTTCAAGTTATGACGACCCATGTAGGTTCTCGATGGCGTAATTATGGAATAGTTGTGGGGCACCAACTTATTTTGCAAAAAATGCGGGCTAGTGTGTGTAAGGAAGACGTAATTAATACGATCTGCTTATTGTTTTTAATGCTGCGATTGTGTGGGCAGATACATGACTACCTTCACCATGTAAAAGAGAATATTCAAGCTGTCGAGAGATGTCAATCAGAGTTTTTTTTTTTTTTTTCGAATTCAATCGGGTTGGAACAAGTGGAGGAGCGCGTCATCAGTACTTTGTGATTGTAAAGTACCAGTGAGTTTGGCAAGTTCTATCGATACGATGCTTTATGGATTCGAGTGTTGGAGTTCTATCGATACGATGCTTTATGGATTCGAGTGTTGGGTTACTAAATATAAAAATGATCAAAAAATGCGTGTGGCTGAGATGAGAATGTTGAGATGGATGTGTAGGCATACTAGGTTAGATAAGATTAGAAATGAAAGTATTAGAACTAAAGTTGGGGTAGGGCCCATAGAGGAGAAAATGAGAGAATCACGATTAAGATGGTTTGGGCATGTGCGTAAGAAAGACTTCGAGGCTCCGGTGAGAAGGGTAGAAACATTAGAATTAAGAACACAAATTAAAACGGGGAGGGGTGAACCTAAGAAAACAATAAAAAATGATTTAGAATATTATAATTTGAATGAGGATATGTGTTTTGATCGAGCAGTGAAATGTGATCCATATGGTGGGTCGCCTGCTACTGCACTTACTGAAAGTCGTTTGAGTTCTGGTTATGCGCAAAGCATAAAAGCCGATGCAAGATTTTCTTCAGGTCATTTAACACAGAAGAATGATGTTTTTAGTGGCTGTGATAGCCAAAATCTTAGTCATTCTAGAATTGTGGTGGCAAAGAATAGACGAGTTCATGCTCAGGTCACCCTTTTTTCTATTACCTCTTAGATATAAAAAAATGCCTTTTTTTAAATTAAAACTATAAATAAACATTTTATACTGTAGCAGTTCAACGAACTGCAAGAGTATTACTTGAAAAGACGGCGATATTGGGCTAGTGAAATGACTGAACATGATTTACATAGTCTTAACAGAGAAGCCTTCTCTGGAGGGCTTGAGGAGTTTAATTCTGTGCTGTCAGACTTTCACAAGATATGGGTACATTTCCTTGAACAGAATCCTTAATTTTTCTCTAATTTTATCACTTGTTAATTGACTTTGGTGAATTGTTAGTTGGCACATGAAGATTTATTTCACTCAGCTAATATAATATTAAGGGAAGTTCGCTTTGCTACGTATATTGCTTCAAATTGAATGTCACTTAATTCTTATTGTTAGAGCAACTATTGCTACGTATATTGCTTGAATTTGAATGTCACTTAATTCTTATTGTTAGAGCAACTATCGGCAAACGGCTGGAATTTTAGATTGTTTTACTATTTGCTTAAACTCCTAACAATTGATCGAAACCTTGTTTGTGAGGAGTGTGTTAGCAGGAGTCGGTGAAAATATCTCTAGATTTGGTAGTTTGTCTTAGATAATGATGACAGTGGAGGCTCATTCTTAGTTAGTCCATCCTCATGTTGTGTTGTGGTTGCCAGTATTTCTTCTGTTTTACTAGCGCTAGTATTGAATCAATATGTTTTGTCATAAACTGAAACTTGAGAATATTCAGATTATTTTCCTTCATTGGTCTAATGTTGTCATGAAATCGAGACTGAGATTGCTTAGCAGCTTTAAATTGGAAAAAAAAAAAGGAATGGTCTAATCCTTTACTATAGAATCACAAGAGACCGATTGTAATTTACAATTCTTGATGTTTTCCTCTTGCATATGTGGTATTGTTTTCAGTTTACTTACAGAGATGTTGATCTTCTGATTGTTACTTTCCTGTTCTTGCAGCATTGAGTTTGACCGAGGTGATGAATTATATGCTACACCTGGTGTATCACGTTGCATCAAGACTTTCGAGTTTGCAACGGTATGTGCTTGGAATTGCTTCAGGTCTTTGTATATTTGGCATGTTCTTGTAGAAAAGCATTGGATAGTTCTAAGCGCAAGCTATAATTGTACAATCTCCTTAGTCGTTGTATAAGCACGAGTTACATTTCTCTGCAATCTGTCTTTAATCATTCCATATGTAGAATAGGTTTTGGAGTTGCAAAACATTTTATTTGTCGTACAATGGACTAAAGATCGCCGTGACTATCAAACGTCTATTCGATGCTTCAGTACATATTTAAGGTTATTTTTTGGTAAGACAATAAAATTATTACCTTAGATTTTCTTGCAGCACATTCCTAATCCATGAATGATAACTGTTCAGGTACTTGATGGACCAGCCGATGCGCAGTTCCCTATTGCAGAAATGTCAACACGATCAAACTAAGCTGTGTAAGCTAGAACATATATACAAAACATCACATTGCTAGTAGTGACTATGAAGGCATAATCACTGTTTGGAATGTGACCACTCAACAGGTGTGTGGTACCTATAATTGCTATGTTATGTAATTTACTATTTTCCTTTCTTGTTGTTTTAGAATGGGGTCATCTTGGTTTGTTCACCGTTTATATCTTTACTTGTATGGATTCTAGATTGTGATGGAGTATGAGGAGCATGAATTAACCGCTTGATAAAAAATCTTCAATAGTGTAGTATGTTTTAGATATTATGTATTATAATTGCTCCTACAATTATTTACTTATTTTTTTGAAGTTACAATAGGTATCTCATCTCTACAATGTGCTGAAAGAAACCATGAAAGAAAAAAAGTGGATTGATGTGCCCGCTCAAAATTCAAGCAGTAAACAAGAGAAACATGTGTATATTGGGACAATAATCGCCGAAGGAGATTACGGGTGCATCCTTGCTACCAACAATAGTCATCAACCACAATTTGTCATAATGTTCAAAATCGCCCAAAACATAAGAAAACTCAACAATATTTTCATAATGAAGTGACCTCCAGAAAGTATTTCGTCCAATGCCTCTTTATATCTTCAATTTTCTCTTTTGAATATGGCTCATCAATGCTTAATATCTGCATGATAGAAATAAATATTCTTTCCCAGTGTTCTCTGCCAATTCAAAATAACATAAACATATTTATTTGGTATACTTTTTTATTTGTTTGTCTATTGTTACAATATCAGGTAAAGCAAAACTATAATGTATTTTATATATTTTATATTCTTACTCATGAAAGGATGCAGTAGTAATCTCCCAACACATGAGTTTTTTCAGAACATATCTATGTGTATCATGTAGATATTAAGCATTAATGAACCATATTCAAACAAGGAAATTGAGGATATAAAGAGGCGTTGGAAATACTTTCTGGAGATCACTAGAAAGATAGACTTTGAATTTTCTTATGTTTTTGGCGATTTTGAACTTTATGGCAAATCGTGGCTGATGACTATTGTTGGTATAGTGCATTTGATAACTATTTTTATAATTTGGTCTTGTTGAAATATTATGTTTGATAGTAGTTTTTACATGTATCATATTGGTGATTATNTGTGCAAAATAGGAGGCGAAAGCCTTAGACAACTACAAAGTAACCCCTAAGGTATCGTGTTCTAACCATGGTTTCACCCCGTGGGAGGGTCATCAAGGATGTGAAGCCCACTCGGCATTGATGAGGCCATTGACGCTGCAAAATTCTCTTCTCGATGTATATACCGAACCTCTATTCTACAAACCCTTGCCAACAACTCTCGAACACCTAAAATAATACTACTATGTACCTTGGCTGGAACCGCATCTTGCAACACTACCATCGCTACGCTGCTATTATCGACTTCCGCTACCACCATGCGGTGACCTTTGTCCCAAGCCAACTTTAAACCCTAGAATGTACCCTATAACTTCACACCCATGATTGAACAAAACCCGATATTCATCACAAAACCGGAAATCCATTTGCTCCATTCATCACGCAGCAAGCCTCCAGCCAATGTCATCCCTGTTTGGCGATTGAAAGCACCGTCTGAATTTATTTTATCGAAACCCGCTGGTGGCTTAGACCATGAAAGCCACCTTTGCTCCATGCACATATTCGCCGCTCCTATTTTGTTTTTTGTGAGGATTGCAAAGTTAATTCCCTCAACTTGCCTACCAATTTCCGCCACCATCCCTTGGACATTAAAACCATGGTTTTCAAAGATGAAAGCATTTCTATCCCTCCATAGCTTCCACAAGGTAACACTAAACAACTAGCTCCAATTATCCACATGAATATCAATCCGTTTCGTAATTTTGGTACACCCAATCGCTGAGGTCTACGTTGAAAAAGGAAGTATGTTGCTGATATGGAATTAGTCGACGCCATGTTAGTGTAGTGTGGCTACAGTCCCTTAGGTAATGTAAACTCGTCTCGTCAGTAGCACCACACATCTCACACGCAGCAATCGCTGAGGTCTAGGTTGAATGTATAAATGTTAATTATCGTTTAGTAATATTTTATTTTTAGATAAAATTTATTTTTAGATTCACAGGTAAAAGATGTTGTACAATTAAACATAATCGTTATAATAGATAGTTTTTACATCGGTCTTTTGAAAAAGTGATGTAAAGTGGTGACTTACTACATCAGTTATTCTAATAACTGAGGTAAGAGTACAAAGTGTGACATGGGTCATGCCAAATTGATTTAACACTGTGATTGTTACATCGGTTATTTTGAAAATCGTCGTAAGAGTTCAATGTGTGACATTGGTTATGCCAAACCGATGTAACAAGGGTAACTTGTGACATCGGTTTTGTTGATATACGAGTTGGAAAACATGGGCTCAAAGCTTAAACACATTGAAAAAACGATTTGGTAGACAATTAAGGACCCTCAAGAGCAGAGTTCAGGTCGGCTCTTTGTTATCAGACTCCCGAACAACGGGCAACTCGCGTCCGAAGATTTATAGAAGCGACAGAAATTGAGCATGGCAAAATCATGATCAAAACGCTCAGGCCACTTCTCATTACAACAACAATAAGATCGGCCCCTCGGACGCAAACCACTTAGGGGCGGAAAACAGAGAGAAACAAACAAGATAGAGAAAAAGTCCAATCTCCGGTACTCAAGAGGAAGGACTCCGAAGCACACTCAGGATCAAGAAGCAATAAAATAATACCACGTGCAGGCTAATGATGATCGATGGGACGCGCCCAACAACCCTGTAGACCTACGATTCATAGACTTGCAGGGGAGGCATGTCCACATTAAAAACTGTCAATCAGCATTTGGAACATATGGGTCCAAAGCTTAAGCACCCCGAACAAAACGATTTAGCCGACAATTAAGGACCCCCAAGAGCAGAGTTTTGAGGCTCCCTGGTATTAGACGTCTGAACGGCGGGCGGTCTGGGATTGAAGATTTACCGAAACGATAGAAATTGATCAAGGCAGGATCACGATCAACTCGGGGTCGGCTTCTCGCCATAACGACAATAAGATCGGCCCCTCAGACGCAAACCAGTTAGGGGCGGAGACAGAGAAGAAAGAACAAGGTAGAGAGAAATTCCGACCTCCGGTACCCAAGAGGTTGGACTCTGGACCGCACTCAGGATCAAGAAGCAATAAAATAATACCACTTACAAACTAACTAGTGAACATTTGCACTGGCTAGCTTGTTACTTAAATTTTTTTTAAACTTTAATTTAAAAATATGTCAGCCCGCGGACCTATTTATATTAATATAAATTATATTATAACACATATTATTTTTTAATATAAAAATAATAATTTTATTCAATTTTATTCATCATAATACTCAATTATTATTTTATTCTAAAATTTATTGCTATATAGTGTTATTAGTTATTATTATTATTATTATTATTATTATTATTATTATTATTATTATTNATTAAGCCTAATAAGGAACATTTCAATATTAAATGTGATAATATTCTATTTTGAAGTATTTGCCTTTATTTGCAATCATATAATATTATGTGAAAAATAAAATTTCTTAATTAAGGATAATGATTTATAATTGAACAAAAATAATATAGGTTAATTATCAAATTAGAACATCAATGCTAAAATTTTCTATTCAATTGATAGGAATTCTTTTGTTCACTTCCTATAAATCAATTAAAACCTCATAGCCGTATTAGAACCAAGAACCACGATAATTTAATTAAAATTATTAGTCAAGCCATTAATTTTCTTTCGTAAAAATCACTATATAATCACTTAAATTGGATAGGCAAACTAAGGACACTTATTTATTTTTTATTTTTATTTATTTCTGTGGGTACGTGATCTTATCATGAAATCTTGGCACACACATTTGGTAGGTGAGATAGTCCGATTATATGTATATAAATATGGGCAAAACAAATTTCCAAACTTTAAGTAGATTTACACAAATTTTCAAACTTTCGACACATGAAGTCAAGGAGTTCACACATATACTTCCTTTTGTTGTTTGGGTTGTAGGACGAAATATTAGTTATAAGCGCTTAAGGATCGAGTTTCTATCGTCACTATCCGCTATTAATGTGGAGTTTTAATTAAATATGTACTCGAACCACGGCGAAAAGGTTGAGCTTTAAAAATCTTATCTTGTCCTTGAAAATTTGCACTATCCTCTACCACTCTTCAGAAGTTGGTAATATTTGGCAAGGTATTCGGTTTGTCACTATTGTAACAACTTCCCTTGGATTTCTTGGCTTTCCAATTAGGGTTGCCATTATAAGCAATTTTGCACTTCTTACAAGAGCTCGGTTCAGGAAAATTTGCCTTAACCTATATCTCTCTCCATTTTGACCCTTACATCGAATTTTCGGCCAACTTCTCATATCCGAAGTTGAACTATCACATCCTCAATTTTTTATCCTTTGTGTTTAAGTATGAGATAGCCCTTGAAGTCCATTTACAAAAGAGACAATTTTTCAACAATTGTCGTCACTGGCTTCGTCCACAATCAATCCATTGGCCAACATATCATGAATGATTATTTAAATCTCTTCAATTCAATTGATCACCAACTCGGTATCAACCATCTTTACTTAAGGAATTTATCGACAAGAATTTCTTTAGTGTCGGTGTGTTCTTCTTTGTACTTTGTTTCTAAAGAGTTCCACAATTTCTTAGACGTTTTAACCAAAGCTATACACATTAAGTATGTTGTCTAGCCCGTTGAGTATGAGATTCTTACAAACCCATTACCCGACCCGATTACCCTACTCGTTTACCTGCAACATTGAATCATACACATATACACATGTGTGTATATTATATACTAAATTATTTATTATTATTTTGGTTAATGGTTAAATATTATTTTATTTTTCTGATTTTTTTATCGATTTTTAGTTGTACAATATAAAATTTAAATACTTAATTTTTAAATGTTATATTATTAAATATACTATAAAAAATAAATAATTATATCTCAATATTTATTCTAAATATAATATAGAATTTTTTTATAGTCGTTTATTGTCAACCTTAGTTAAAAAATTGTTAGTTACATTATATTTAATTGTGAAATTATTTAATTTATTTTTTTATACATGAAACAGGTTGGGTCGGAATGGGATCGGGTAAAACCCAAATTTAAGAAATCGGGTTATCACCCGTTTACCCGATGAAGACCCGATAACCCATTGAGTAAAACCCAACCCGAATCCGAAGTTCACTAACCGGGTAACGGGTCGGGTACGGGTTGTGTAAGTTGCATGCGGGTCGGGGTCGGTTTGCCAAAACCTGCACCCGACCCGACCCATTTACATCCCTAGCTAAAACCTCCAAGATACAACATTTTTTTTGAGGTGTTTTTAGCGATAACAACTTTCAAGATATAAATAACACAAAGAATATAAGATGTTTTATGAATTATGTAAACAATGCAAAAGAGCTCTTAAAATCCAATTATTTGAATAATTTAGCTTCATCGGTATTTGTAGATACTTTTGGACATCTTGAGAGGTTCATGGAATAAGAAGACAACTTTCAGGGAGTGCTCGGTCGTCCAAAACTGAGTTGGACCCTTTTGGAGACGAGCATGTGTGTTCGGGTCGAGCTCATCACACCCAACTGATGGGCAAACACAATTGTCTTGCCCGCAACAGGTGAGGCTCACGTCCCGCGCTGCGACGTGGCCAGCGAAACCTAATAGAGTTCTAGCATGTGTAACGCATTATTTTAACTCGTTGACTTGCACAAACATTTGTCAATGACTAAACATTTGCGAAATAATAATAATAATAATAATAATAATAATAATAATAATAATAATGCAGGTTATAAGAGTAGGCGTAAACAGTTATTTATTGTAAAATTGGAAAAGCATGCGAAAATACACCATTCATATGAAATTATTCTGAACTACATAAATACTCTTGCAGTTGATAAAAATTGTGACTCAATCGAAATTAGAACAAAAAAAAAAAGTAACTAATACGAAGGGGAAGAGAGAGTTAATCTAAAATCTCAAACATGTCCTTAATCAGTTAATTGAGCTAAAAAGGTCCATAGTATACACAACGCCATTAGTTAGTTTAGTTGTTATGGACATTAGTAACGTCACAGAGCAATTTAGTTGACCTAAATAAAGAAAAAAAAAATGAATAGAATATTTTTTTAAAATAAATATGCATGAATTTTCAAAATCCTTACCAGTGGCTGGGAGATGATTGGTCAATGCTCAGCACCGCCAGGGACCAGACAGACTGCCGCCGCCATCCATTCAGTAAATTGAAAAGGCTAAAATCGTGTGCTTTAAAATTTTCTGTGCAGTATTCATAATGATCGCTATCATATATCCACCACCACTTGTCGGAATCCAAAATCTATTTACCGGTATACAAGCATATATTCAGACTTTTTTTAAAAATATATTCATAATGTAATATTTATTTTCTTTTCATATTATTCCTAATTTTAACAGGCTTACAATAAAAAGATATTCAAATGTTTGAATTGAATGGTGGCCTGATGTAACTTATAAGTTATCTTAAAATTGTCATATAGCTCCCATTATTATTTTCATATTTTCCCTTTTTTCATACTCTCTTGATTCGAAACTACGCGAGGTACTATTTGCTCTCACGCAATCACGAGCTTTGCATATGGTATCTAAAGATCACTAAAGACCAATATTTTGTTTTGTTTTTCTGTATTTTTATTCTTTATTTAGGAAAAAAATCTTAACTGGTAAGCTTTCATCACAAATTGCAATATATTTACTTTAAAAGCATCTCCAACATCACATGTCTATTTTGAGACAATAATTTATTACGTGCAAGATAATTCTATAAATGTTAATTATAAATATTTATAATGTGAATTAATAATTGATTGAATAACAATTCACTACAACATAAATAGCTTTAGGTAGCGCCAGAAAAGTGATACGTAAGAGCTATAAAATGTTACTATAGACAATTGGTAACATAATTATTGGCGCTGCAGTTGACTGTGCTACCTAAAACCTAAGGTAATATTTTTGATAGCTTTTGGTAACACTTATATTATGTGTTGCATAAAGTAACATATTGTAACACTTTGAAGTAACATAAGTTGAATGTTGCCTATAACATTTGAGTAACACTTTTTATCAAATGCAACACTCTCTTTGCAGCACATTTAATTAAAATGTAACACTTTATTTCATAGTTGTATCACTTTAATTTTTTATTTTGTATTACTTTTCAAGTGGTAATGTAACATTTCTATTTGACAATCATATTTATTTAATAATTATTTCTAAAACAATTTTGAATGTTCAATACCACTTTCAATCATTTATAACTGAACGTGTAATGACAAATAAATATAAAAATAAATTCAATATATTAAATCAATAATATGTCAATGTACATAGAAGACTTACTAGAATATTATCTACAATCAAAATCTAAAACAAGAACATGAACACAATGGTTCTTGAAATTATAATAAGTCTAGATGGCTTCAACATAATTATCTTCACTGTCACCCAGAGCTTCATACTTCAATGTTCTCACCAATATCAGAGCTAAGAAACAAATGGACGTGAAGTTGCTCCATCATCTACTTTGTCTGCAACTATGCAACCGTACTGTGCGAAATACTGTTCCAAAATTAGTAAATAGGTCGTATTGGCAAAAAACATGTAAATGAACAATAAATAGAAATAAATAAAAAATGTACTGTAACAAAAACTTTTATGGACATAGATATAACTATTTTTATAGTTACACAATTTTATTTACACTAAAACTATTCTAAAAACTAAGCAAGTGTGAATATCAAAGTTAGCTGCCAAAAATCGAAATATCTATACTTATTTCACTTGTCTAAAACTCACAATCAAATCATTAAACTTCTACCAAGAGCATATCAGGATCTAACCTAGTCCCAACAAATACAATTTTATCCATATAAATCAAACTACTATAGAAAACAAGTGTGAATTTAATAGTTAGCAGTCATAATATATTTACGTTATTTCACTTGTAAAAAAAAATCATAATCTAAACATAATCTTCTACCAAAAGCATATCAAGGATCCTCCCTAGTCCTAACAAATACAATTCTATTCATATAAATCAAACTACTCTACAAAGTACAATAGAACATAAAAATTAGCCGTCAAAATATCTTTACTTATTTCACTTTTCTACAAGTCTATAATCAAATCATTAAACTTCTCCAAGAGCATACCAAAGATACTAACTAGTCCCAACAAATATTTTTAAGTATTTGAAGATAACTATTCCAAGAGAGACACATACATTTAACCACAAGAATATGGTGTCCAGTCTCCATATATATGGTAGAAATTAAGAGGAAACTATAAAAAGCATTATTAGCTAAAATAACTTACTTTGTCATCATGTCTCGGGTATTTGATCTTATCCTTTTTACAATTTTCACTGCATCACTGCATAAAATAAAATCACAGACAATAGAATTAGAAAATAAAGGAGTGTTTTGATAACCAGCTTACATATATATATTTATGAAATGCATATGTCAATTAAGAGCAAATCATACAGAGGTTTTTAAATAACTAGAGAAAGGCACCAATAAATCACACTAAGTTTTTGCATCTCAGTAGGAAAAAAAGAATAACATAACAACACAACCAATAAACTTGAACAAAGGCTACAAGCGACAATGTCAAATGATTATTAGCTAAATTTATTAGCGCACATACAAATTCAAATTATTGCTATAAATAGCTTGAACATGGATAATGATATAAAGTAACAAAGTAATGGAGGTAATTAAAAAGACGTGCTGACAAGCCAAGCGACAAGCTTCCTATTTTCTAAGGCATCATGCATGATGCCCACAGTAATGAACAAAGGAGAAGTTAATTTCAACAAACAAAAGGTGTATAAACAAAGAAGAAAAGAACAAAAAACGGTGTCAAAATTCATGCAACTCCTAATTCAGACTAAATGTTTAAATCATTCAATGGTTTACTAAGGGAAGTTCTGCTGCCACTTTACCACACGTCCTAATAAAAATTACTCATGACTGAAGAGTGGCATAACAAAACCAAGGCAGTGAACAATATCTTCATTATCCCCTTCTCCTATCAATGCAAAAGTCTGCCACCCAGAAGCAAAATGAGATATTAAAAATATACCAAAGGATATGACTAAGGATCATAGAAATAGTACCATGATTATACAAGGCTCGCCGCCATGAACAATATTGCTACCTGCAACAATAGACTGCTTTTACCCACCTCAGGATCTCCACCCACTAACATAAGAGAAAATGTGGACAAATAACTGTCAAATTCCCAAAATAGACAAAAGTACGAAATCTTAGGGATTATCCACCTAATATACGGATGGTGTTCCACTTAGAATTAATTCAAACATATTTTATGATGTATACAAGAACTGATGACAATATAAGCTTGATGCGTTAACCTTCGAATGTAATAAAAAAGAAAACGCACTTATTGCAAACAAAAATGGATACCTAGGACTAAACCGCCAACGAGAACCCTCTCTACTTCAGCTCCAAATTATCCATGCCTATACACAATGATAATACACAAAACATTTTGAATAACAAACTTATGACCCAATCATCATGCAAGCCACACCAAGCAAATGCAATCTTTGACTATCCATGACATTTCCAGAAATATAACAGTCTATGCAGTTAAAAGTTATATACAATGTGTCAGGTACAAGTCTGTATTCATCTGCTACCTGTGATTCAAAGTCGATTTCAGATGGAATGGTTCGTTTTGCAAAAATACTGCATTCCTATGGTCCAATGTACAAAACCAGAAAAATATCAAACATCAATCCAAGGTTAAAGACAGAAAATTTCTAAAATTCTTTTATGCAAAACCTATGAATTAATATCCTAAATTAAAAGCCCAAATCGTATTCGGCCCCAAAACAGAGGATGGAACAAACATATGCTTTAAGACAACACCAAAAATCTGGAATGTTTAAAATGAGTAAAGACATAAACTCAACAAACCAATCAAATCCTATCCAAATTCTCAAACAATCAATTACCTTTCTTGGATTGTTTCTATGTATGTTAGGGTGCTCTCCTCAGTAAGCCCGCAACAATGCATTTTGCAAACTCCACCTCGATTTGGCCCGACACCATACTCACAGGCCCGTTAACAGGAGGCCCGTCGGGCCCAGGTCCTATAACCATAGAATCACTTACTACAGTCAACATCCCTGAAACCATAACACAAACAAGTCACAATAAAAATCAAAGAATCTTGACAAAAATATCAACTAGAACAGGAAAACAATGAACTAATTTATGAAAGAAAATGAAAAATTAGCAACTGAAGAGGATCAAAATCAACTCGATAGCGCCGCCAGCCCCTCCAACGTCACCCAAACCAAGAAAGGTCGCGTCGAGCCGCCGGTTGTCCGCCTCACGAACGACTCGAACCAGTTCTCGATCGGCCGCGCCTCTACCCCGTCTGGATCCCCTTCAAACCCTCGCCCGACTCCACCAATGTGACGGCGACATTTTCAACCCACTTCGGCTTCTTCATCCTTCCCGATATCGCCATCACCCAGGCTTCGGCCTCGCCTTGAGGAAAGAGAAATAGAGTTAGGGTTTTGGAAAGGTTAATTACAAATGAATTACATGAGATATCTCGCTCCAATATTGAGGAGAATCATGAAGCGACGTCGTTCTTAACACCTCAAGTTAAAAATTGGACATTTGTTATCCAGGACATTTTGATAAAAGAGTACATTATCATCAATATCAATATATATATAATGGTTATATCATTAGATATAAAAAATAAATATAATTCTCTTAATAAGGTTTTTTCTTTTGTTGTATTTTTTAGAATATTAACTTATTTTTTAAATACTAATTACATTATTTTGTTATCACATTTTTTATAATATATTAATATTTTTATTTGGACTTAAGTGTGTGATTTATTATAAGTTGAGATAGTTTTCATTTAAGGTAGTAAAAATATGTTATTTAATCTTAATTTATAGGCCCCGTATAGGTGCTCTAGGCCTAAGCGTTGGTCGTGAGACTAGCTAACAACATGAATTCAAAACATTTCCCGAGTTGAACCAAGAAAAACAACATAGACAAAAGTTATTCAGCCAGATTGGTCAAGTGTTTTGTGTCTCCGTCCTTAAGTAAGATTTCACGAAAAGAAGAGAAATAATACTAGTGACTTCTAGAACACTGCTTTCAAGAGAACATTACTTAAATTAAAAAATAAAGTATTATAACATAAATGATGCTACATTGTGTTACTAAAAATGTAAAGAAAAAGTATTACTATGGATGTGTTACTTAATCGAAAGTGTTACATGAAAATATTACGCATTAATAAAGTGTTACAAAAAATGTTACTTAAATGTCAAACTTTCATAATATTAAAAGTGTTACAATAATATGATACATAAACCAATAATTTATAAAGTGTTACAATTAATATGTTATCTAAAGTCATTTATGTTGTAGTGATTAATAAATAAATAATGTAAAATATTTATAAGTCTTTCTAGTTTATATAGTTAATATAATAAAATTAATGCCTATGAATCTTGTTACATCAGAAAAAAGGATTAGACTATGTTTGGTAAAATTATCGGAAAACTAACTTATAACTGATTAGTTATTTGATAACTTATAAGTGAATTTCAAACTTATAATTGATAGGTTAAAGCTTATAAATGAAAAGTTAGCTGATATAATAGAAGTGTTCAGTAAAATTACTTAATAAGTCTGCGTAAATAAAAATTTCAACAGGCACTTTTGAGAAGGTATTTGAATTCAGGTTATAAGCTAGCTAAACAAACTATAAACTAACTTATAATTTCAACACGGAAATGGATCCTCTATATTTAATGTTGGTGCATTTGCTGGTAAAGTAGGAGAGAGAGTTGACACCAAAACAGGTGGAGATAGAAGCGATGACGAAACAACCAGCTATGATTGACGAACCAATATCAAAGGATTCGTCAGATGATCAAGTTCAGATTCAATAATTATTAGAGTTACCCAATGCATAGGGAAAACTCAGACGAGAGATTCAACAACCAGATCGACTGGCAGATATGGTGGTTGATAAGTCAAAAATATGTGTCGACCTGATAGATTAATTTAGGATTTATATTAACTATTTGAGTTCAATTGACATATTGACATTATCTTGTATTTTTAAGTGAAAACTGCTGGTGTTTAAATTTTTGTGCAGATTTAAGGATTTTTAGCATGTAAAATGAAAGATTCAACTTTAGAGCACTTGAGAGTTCGTTGTGCCTGGGAAGAAAAAACATTTATACCCAACATGTCAGTACTGGATTATGTTGAACATGCCCATGTTGGTTGATTTTGGATCCTACTTCTCACAATTGGGCCTACTAATTAAGGCACATGTGCACTATAAATATACTTATGCATAACGCAAGAAGAGATCTGCTGGGGGCAGGATTCACGCAATAATGCAGCAGGAGGGCAGCGGCTCTCTCTTCTATCTTCATATCTCTTTTATTTTTTTTTCTTCGTCTTTTCTTTTTTATTTTTTCTCTTAGATTATGATAGCCCTGCGCGGCTAATTTATTTTTGTCTTGGTTGAAGACGATCGAAACTTCGGACCTACTACTGTGAGATCGAATTAGTTTTTATTCCAATTCATTTATTTTTCGCATCGACGTTTCGTGTGTATATTTTTATGATTGTTATGTTTAGTTGATGGATTGACCACTATTTTGTGCACACGATCAATTGCTTGATTGATACTTGAGTCGGATTTAGATCATGTGTCTTTCACTAGAAGCAACTAAGACAGATAGTTGACCGGATTAGGAATTCTCGTTTTTAGGCGAAACAATTGAACAAGTTAATATTTAACAGATTAGTTATTTATTGCTTTGATTGTCGGCCCCTTGTATTTAATGTTATTGCTAGAATAATTCTTCACGATGTTGGGAATTAACTAGTTCTAAGAGTCTCGTAGAAGGATTTATTTTGCGTGATTAAAATAGGAGATAGAATTTATATTTAACGACAGTTGTGTGGATTGTGAGTTCATATTTTTGCATCAATGTTCAGTGGAATAGTCCCGGGTGAAAATCAATTCAATCAAGGCATATTCGTGTTATATTTATTTTTCGTCTATTAAATTTTAATTTTATTTATTTCTTTTATTTATTTTTTAGTTTGATAATTTTAAATTTAGTTAGATCATTAAATCAAATTCACCATATTTAATCACATAGTTGATAGATTTAGTGTACTTCTCCCCGTGGATACGATCCTTGCTCACACTACTGCATATTTTTAAGCAAGGTTAATTTGGGTTCCTACGACAGCACAACCAAATATTGGCGTCATTGCTGGGGAGAATTTAAATTGAATCATTGACTGTGTGATTGTGTATTATTATTATTATTATTATTATTATTATTATTATTATTATTATCATTTGTTTCTCTTTTATTTGTTTTCCTATTTTATTTTTGCAGGACATATGTTTGCTACACTAGTGATAACAACACCTTGTGCAAACAAGTGGGTGTTAAAAAATTGAGGCAATTCAATCCTGTCCTGGATGAAGTACGATGAAGTTGATATGGAAGAGACTTTAGGTGAACTAAGGGCATATATTCATCAATGGGCTGCTGACAATATAAGGTCAGTGAAACCTTGCAAAATATCACAACCCATGACATTGATTCTTGTCCCATGTTAGATCAAGATCGAGAGATTGCAAGAGGTGTTAATTCAATTGGTAGTTGTGTGAACTTTGGTACATACCGACCATTTGATCCTTTCTCAAGCACATATAATTTGGGTTGGGCCAATCAGTCAGATCATTTTGATACAGGCATGCACTATGATTTTGGGAACCATGATAGGGAATTTCAAGAGGGATCTAACTTTTTTTACGGAGAACCACTGTCTATGCAACACCCAAATGCAGATTCTGGTATGGCACTTGAAGAAATTATTCAACAGTTGGCTTCTAGTAGCCTCGAATTTCAACAGGAAGCCGTAACGAGCATAAAAATTTTGGAGAAGAAAATAAATCAGTTGGCCATGAGTGTGAATTATTTGGAGACCCAAGCTCATGAAGAATTACATTTCAGAACAGAGGTGGAGCAAAGTGATATGAGCGATATGATCATGCATAGTGGTGAAGGGGTTGTGCTTGATGAAAAGAAGACGACCGAGGAAAAGTCACCACAAGAGCTTCCTGAAGCAGTAGAAGAAAAGCAAAACTTTGATGGCCAACATGGTCTTTCATTGACCATGTTCTCTATGAGACTGTTGGTATGAGTTTATTTGAAGTAGCAGACGAAAAAGAATACTCTGAAAACCATCATGGCCATGTTGCTGACCATGTTCCTAGAGATGTAGAACTGGGCATAGAATCAGAGGCTATGGCAACATACGAGGCCGATTTCTTGCCTGCTGAAGAAAAAGAAAAGTAAAACCTGAACTTCAGCATGGCCATGTCATTGTCCATGTTCATTGTGATGTTGCTAACATAAGTGCAAAATTTGAGGCTGACAAGAACGAAAAGAAAAAGAACGTCTCATGTTATCCCTAGTATAAGCTGGTACCTTCTTATCTCTTCGCTTATTTTCCCTATGAGAATGATGGGTACAGCAGATACATATATGGAACATTTCAAAGATACGAGGATGTTTTCTAGCCTACAAAGGAGATTGGACTCATGGCATGTTTGGGAGAATTAAGGCCCATGCTAGACCACATTAGATGCATCTTTTATGGAGAACGTGTGAAGTTAAGGTTCAACGATAGGCCTCCAAAAATTCAATCTGGTGTCACTCAGAAGAAAGAAATTTATGTACTTCTTGGGTTTTTTAGACGAATAAGCGCGCTCATACTATCCTTGAGACCCATTCCAAAACCTCCTTGACGAATAAATTTATAAGTCTCTCTACCTAACATATATATACATACTCTTCATGCTTCTGCATTCATTATAATATATTTTAAGGACTTAAGCTTAGGGATGTATATGTGTTATGCTTGGTACCGTTTATATAGTATAGTTTCATTCGTATTCATGTAGGTTGTATTTAGGATTTATTTTAAATGTTGGGTATTTAGGATTCATTCGACCCAACTTTCTTTTGTTCCGTATCCATGTCTAATAGTATTGACTCTTATTTGTTATTTCTCTTTTGGTTTTTCTTAATTCGACTGGTGCCACTTCATCAAACGTGATTTCTTATGTGTGCAAAAATAATTTTGAAGTACTTGTTACTGCACGGTGAATAATTTTTCTTGATGATCACGTGATGGACAAATGCATGAGATTGACACTTATTACCTTTTATTGGTGAGATTTGGGTCTATGAGCATACACTGGATACCATGCTCCGTTTTCTTGATTGAGTGTTGTCTCGACTAGTTGGTTTTTCTAGAACTTGCTTTGCTATGCATGTCTATGTTTACACCTTTGATGAAAGTGAATGTATTAAATCAAAATAAGGGTACTTAGGACTAACCTTTTATCTTTATAGCCTCTCTTTTCAAGCCTATCCTTTTTCATAAACCATTAGTACGCCCCTTTGAGCCTTAGCTTTTTCTTTGAGTTTTAACCACGCTACAAGCTATAATATCCTTTCCTTGATATCATCTTTTGAACCTTGAATTGAAACATTTTTATGAATTTCTTTTAGTTGAAGAAGAGCTTATGGTCTTATTTTCTTAAACTTAATCATGCGTTGTACGTCGTTTCTCTATCCAACATCTACTAGTTCATCTTCTCTTCTCCCAAAAAAAAAAGGAAGAAAAAAAAAGAAAAAGAAAAGAAAGAGCATTGTGCTAGGTTATTTCTATGTTGGATGCATATTGAGATCGCATGATTAACTTGCTTTACATTTTGGTTAAGCTCGATTTAGGAAGAGTTTTTATGATTACTTCGATTCCATTAGCCTACATCTTTCTTATCCTACCTTACCCTAAGCCCCATTACAACCCATTTTTAACCCTTTTATTTTGTGTTTATTCATATTCATTTTGGGTGGTTGGACGTGATATCTTTGCAAGCTTGTGGTAAAAATCTTATATGTCTTCACTCGAGCGTAAACTTAATATCTAGCCTATACACTTTTGAGTGCAAGAATGAATCTCATGAGAAGTGTTGATTTCATGTGTTTTAAGTTATGTGATTGTTGAGTTTATTTTTCATTGGTGTCGGTTGATGTGGACTCAACTATAACTTGTGTTCATGCAAAATATTTTGAGTTGGCATTGGAAGATAGATGATGACTATGAGGTGAGCTAATGGATTAGACTTGATACTTGAGGACAAACATCGGTTTAAGCTTGAGGAGGTGTGGTAAGTCAAAAATATATGTCGATTTGATAGATTAATTTATGATTTATATTAACTATTTGAGTTCAATTGACATATGTTTGACATTATCTTGTATTTTCAAGTGGAAACTCCTGGTGTTTGAATTTCTGTGCAGATTTAAGGATTTTTAGCATGTAAAATGGAAGATTAAACTTTGGAGCAATTGAGAGTTCTCGTGCCTAGGAAGAGAAAACATTTATACCCAACATGGCAGTGCTGGATTTTGCTGAACATAGCCATGTTGGTTGATTTCGGATCCTACTTCTCACAATTGGGCCTACTAGTTAAGGCCCATGTGCACAATAAATATTCTTATACGTAATAGCCGCAAGGAGAGATCTACTGGGGGCAGGATTCACGCAATAACGCAGCAGGAGGGCAGCGACTCTCTCTTCTATCGTCTTCTCTCTTTCATTTTTTTACTTCATCTTTTCTTTTTTATTTCTTCTCTTGGATTATGATAACCCTGCGCGGCTACTTTATCTTTGTCTTGGTTGAAGGCGTTCGAAAATCCGGACCTACTACTGTGAGATCGAATTAGTTTTTTTTTTTTTTCAATTCATATATTTTTCGCATCAATGTTTCTTGTGCATATTTTATGATTATTATGTTTTATCAATGTTTCATGTGCATATTCTATGATTATTATATTTAGTTGATGGATTGACCACCTGTTATTCTGTGTATACGATCAATTGTTTGATTGATACTTGAGTCGAATTTAGATCATGTGTCTTTCACTAGAAGCAACTAAGGCAGATAATTGACCAGATTAGGCGTTGTCGTGCTTAGGCGAAACAATTGAACAAGGTAATATTTAATGGATTAGTTATTTATTGCTTGAATGGTCGGTATCTTGTATTTAATGCTATTGCTAGAATAATTCTTCAGGGAATTAACTAGTTCTAAGAGTCTCGTAGAAGTATTTATTTTGCGCGACTAAAATAGGAGAAAGAATTTATATTCAACGGCAGTTGCGTGGATTGTGAGTTTATATTTTGCACCAATGATCAGTCGAATAGTCTAGGGTGAAAATCAATTCAACCAAGGTGTATTCATATTATATTTATTTTTCGTCTATTGAATTTTAATATTATTTATTTATTTTATTTATTTTTTAGTTTGATAATTTTTAGTTTAGTTAGATCATTAAATAAAATTTCTCCTTTTTAATCACATAGTTGATAGATTTCGTTTACTTCTCCCCGTGGATATGATCCTTACTCATACTACTACATATTTTTAAGCAAGGTTAATATGGGTGTCTACGACAGCACAACCAATGGCTTATGCACTTTCAATTGTTGATGATGAAATACCTTTCACTTTTCAAGATGCAATTCAGAGTTTAGAAAATGAGAGTGGATTGGGCTATGGAGAAAAAAAGTGTCTCTCCAGAAGAATCAAACTTGGAAGGTGACACAACTACCAAAAGGCAGAGGGCGCTAGGTTGCAAGTGGGTATTTGCAAAGAATAAGGATGATGTGCGCTACAAGGCATGATTGGTGGCAAAAGACTAAGCTTAGAAGGAAAGAATTGATTATAATAAAGTGTTCTCCAGTTGTTAAACACTCTTCCATTAGGATTTTTTTTGGCGTTAGCAGCACAATTGAATTTAGAGCTAGCTCAACTTGACGTGAAGACAACGTTCTTACATGGAGTTTTAGATGAGGAAATCAACATGACTCAACCAGAATGATTCAAAATTATTGGACAATAGAATTGGGTCTGTAAGTTGAACAAATCATTGTACGGAGTGAAGCAATCTCCGAGACAGTGATACAACTAGCTTGATAAGTTTATGATTCGGCAGAAGCACACGCAAAGCAAACATGATCATTGTGTGTATCTAGCTGCAAGATGGATTTTTTATTTACTTACTTCTGTGTGTGGATGACATGTTGGTTGCATCAAAGAGCCAAGTGGATAATTTGAAGGCTCAGTTGAATCAAGAGTTTGAGATGAAAGACTATGGGGAAGTTAAAAAAATATTGGGGATGGAGATAAACATAGACAGAATGAGAGGCAAGCTTTGTTTGACTCAGAAGCAATATCTGAATAAGTTACAACAACGTTACGGCATAAAACATGAGATGAAGTTCTAAGTATACCACTTGCCCCTCTTTTTAAGTTAAGTACCTAATTATCGTCAAACTGTGACGAAGAACCAGAGTACATGGCTAGAGTCCTATATGCGAATGCAGTTGCTAGGTTGATGCATGCAATAGTGTGTATAAGGCCCGACATTTCACAAGCAGTTGGTGTTGTTATCAGGTATATGCATGACCCTGGTAAAGGTCATTGGCCAGTTGTGAAATGGATTTTATGGTACATTCATAATACTGTAGACGTTAGATTAGTTTATGAGCAGGATGAATTTGATCAGTGTATAGTTGGATATTGTGATTATGACTACACGGGCGATTTGGATAAGCGAAGGTCAACGACTGGATATTTGTTCACTTTTGCAAAAACTCCAATCAGTTGGAAGTTTACTTTACAGTCAATAGTTGTTTTGTCGACAACAGAGATTGTGACAGTCAGAGCGCTATTCACATAGTGGAAAATCAAGTATTTCATGCAAGAACGAAACATATCTTACCACTTTGTGCGGGAATTCTAGAAGATGAAAATGTTGTCTTGAAGAAGATCAAGATGACGGAGAATTATGCAGATATGATGACCAAGGTAGTGACAACAGTCAAGTTTTCATATTGTTTAGACTTGACCAACATTCTGCATATTTGTGTTGGCGATGTGAGGCGCATTTGAATACACTGCCAGCAGTTGAGCTGGATTAAAGAGTCGGAGTGGGAGCAAAATTAGTCAAGATGGAGAATTGTTAAATATTGATTAACTTTTTGTCCCACATCGGATGGGTACTAAAGATATGTAGTATCTTTTTAGTATAAATAGGTCTGTTGTCTTTGGGTTATAATTGCACTTTATCTTATTATCTCATATCTTAGAAGGAAATCTTTAATTAAGAAAATTTTAATTTGTGGGTTATTTAACCCTTTAGTTGTATTATGTTGGTGAGTTTAGTAAATTTGGCGTTGCGGTTGGCGGTTCCCGAAGACGTAGACAATATTGGTCGAACTATGTTATCAATTTTGTGTGTTCATTTTCTTTCTCGTCTTTTATTTATTTGTAATGGTTCATTTTCGTTAGTAGTATGGCTGAGCATGGGATTCGAAGAATTTTGAACCGTTCGAAAACCGAACCGAAATCACTCCAAACCGAAAAATAACCATTGACCGTTTGACGTTCTCCGAACCAAAACCGAACCGAAAAAAAATAATTGGTACGGTTCTGGAGATATCAGAAATATCCATTTCGAGAATCGACCCGAACCGTCTCATACCGTACTAAACCGAAGAACCGAAATTAAGAATCGAGTTATAACATTAGATGTGTTTTAATGATATATTTTATGTCAACTTTGATCCTATGTAATTTGAGAATTTTTAAAATGCAAATAAAATACCGTAATAACAATTAAACTTCACTTAAATTTCATGTTTAGTAATATTTGATCTACAATTGAATTTTTCTGTTATACATAATTATTTAAACTGGTATGAAATGTTAAAAAAATATTTTTTTTTAAAAAAAAAACTATATTATCTTTTGTTTGATTTTTAAATTTTCAATAGTAGTTGCACAAATTTAGTCTTAACTAAAATTTAGAGTTATTTCTAAAGTTGATTTCAAAATAAAATTTTAATATGAGGAAGTATTGATGAATGTTGGTTTTTCTAAAGCATATAAAAATTAAATAACTAAAATTTAAAGTTATTTCTAAAGCTGATTTTAAAATAAAATCTTCAATATGATGAAGTGTTGATGAATGTTGTTTTTTTAAAGCAGATAAAAATTAAAATATAACTAGGTAGTTATTAAAAAAAATTAAAAATAATAAGAAATCTCCAAAGATCCGAACCGAACCATTCTGATAGTTCCGAATACCGAATCGAACCGAAAAAGAAAAATCTCCAAAGCGAATTGTCCCGATTTTTTGGTACGATTCCGGATCAAATTTAGTGATCTCCGAATTTTGGTACGGTTACGGAGATTTCTCAATTTTCGAACCGTACCGACACATGCTCACCCCTAGTTAGTAGTAATGTTTGCCATATTTATTGTAAATGTGTTATTGTCGGTTGCGTTTGTTGTTCTACCCAACATTACAGTCTTTNACTTCAATTATATTATATTAATAACTTAAAAACTTAAAAGAGTACCCAAATTTTTTTTACACATTCTTGTACATGTCTCAAATACCTTTGGTTATATGCTGACTAACAGTTGTACAACTAATTAACAGCGTTGGGTTGAACTGGCTCGCGCTGTTTATTCAACTATATGTAAGGTTGGCAATATATTAAAGTAGTATATCGACCTAATTATTTTACTTTCGATCGGATATTTAACTTAATTATACCAATGTACACGTGTCATTTTGTTTGTTGGA
This sequence comes from Striga asiatica, assembly GCA_008636005.1. Lineage (NCBI taxonomy): Eukaryota > Viridiplantae > Streptophyta > Magnoliopsida > Lamiales > Orobanchaceae > Striga > Striga asiatica. The sequence continues at coordinate 2,275,053 of BKCP01003335.1, forward strand.
CTTTTCATAGCTCGGTATTAACAAATCTTGCCCTGGGTTGTTAAATCGGAATATAACTTTTCTTATTATTAGCAACAACGTATACTGCATAAGTATTTTCTTATTTGCACAAAAGATGAACCTATCGCACCATTTAATCAACTGTTACAAATACAAGACGACAAAATTCAAAATTATAAAAGTAATTAGTTGTGGATCATGGCCAAAACACAATCCTCCCTAACCCATTACCCTTACCTTACATACAGTTGTATAATTTTTAATTCATTGACCTACGCAAAAAACATCAAGTGGGTGATTAATCAGTAATTTAAATTATAGGTAGCATATATCTAATCCAATATTTTGACCAAACCTTATGTCACGCCGCTCATTAAATGTAAATTAAACACGGGCTTCAAAATAACACTCCCAATGGCTGAGAGAGAGAGAGAGTCAAACTAAACGTTTGTCAAAAGAGTGATGAATTGTTCTCAACTCTAGGCCCACAGAAATTAACGCCAAAAGTCGTGGAGAAAAGTCTTCACTCAAAACCGACGCAAAAATATTAAAATAAACATGTAAAATAATTAATTAAATAAATTTCACCTCTTCAAACACACACACAGCACACACTCTTTCTCCGTGTTTTGACTTTCCAATTTTCGAGCCTCTAAACCTCTCTGGCTCTTTCCTTCACACCCACACTATATATACATAAAAAAAACTACCAAATCCTCTCAAATTCAATCATCAAATCAAAAATCCTCAACGCCTTCACAAAAGTAGAAAACACAATTATCAGCTCAACAAAAGAAGACTGACCTTCAATTAATCGCCGGAAATGGCCGAAATCGACGTGCCACCGTATTTCCTCTGCCCAATCTCGCTGGAGATCATGAAGGACCCCGTCACAATCCCTACCGGCATTACCTACGACCGTGACAGCATCGAAAAGTGGGTGTTCTCCGAGGGGAACGCCTCTTGTCCCGTCACCAAGCAGCCTCTCTCCGGCGCGGCGGACCTCACCACCCCCAACGTCACCCTCCGCCGCCTCATCCAGTCATGGTGCACCCTCCACGCCGCCCACGGCGTCCAGCGCCTTCCCACCCCGAAGCCGCCGGTCACCAGATCTCAGCTCACCAAGCTCCTCAACGACACCAAGGCCGCCCCACAGATCCAGATCAAATCCCTCCAAACCCTCAGATCCATCGCCTCGCAGAACCAGACGAACAGGATCTCCATGGAAAACGCCGGCGTCGCCGATTTCCTAGCCTCGCTCATCGTCGACAACACCCTCCACCAATCCTCCCGGCCCGAATCGTCCGGGTCGGATCCAGATCCGGATCTATCCGGATCGAGAAAAGCCTGCGAAGAGGCTGTGGCCATTCTCTACGCGCTCCAGCTATCCGAATCGAGCCTCGAGGCCCTCGCCCAAAACCCCGAGTTCCCCGAGGCCCTGACCCGACTCATCCCCAACTCAGGCTACGAATCCCGGGTCCAAGCCATCATAATCCTCAGATCCATGCTCGAATCATCCGACCCGACCCGCCAATTCATCCCCAAGTCCGAATTCTACCTGGAGCTGGCCGAAATCCTCCGCTCGCAAGATGTTTGTCAAAATGTCTCAAAGGCCGTTCTAAAGATACTTATATGCACCACTCCCTGGGGCAGGAACCGGGTCAAGGCTGTCGAGGCCGGGTTGGTACCCGTTTTGGTGGACCTTCTGCTCAATTGGGCCGACAAACGGGCCTGCGAATTGGGCCTAATAGCTCTCGACCTCCTCTGCCAGTGTGCAGACGGAAGGTCGGAGCTGATCAATCACGGGGCAGGTCTTGCGATTGTCTCGAAAAAGATTCTTAGGGTTTCGAACTCGGCTAGCGAGAGAGGGGTTCGGATTTTGCACTCGGTTTCGAGATTCTCGGGGACTCCCGGGGTTTTGCAGGAGATGCTGCAAATGGGAGTTGTGGCCAAATTGTGCCTGGTTTTGCAGGTGGATAGCGGGCCCAAGACAAAGGAGAGGGCCCGTGATATTTTGAGGATGCACGCGAGGACTTGGAGAGCCTCGTCTTGCATACCTACTGGGTTGGTATCGGCCTACCCGTCTTGAGATGGAATGGGGAAATTCACTTTTCTGTAAAAAGATCCGGTTTTTGGTCTGGTTTTGATTAATTTAGTTGACACACACATTGTACGTAGATTGTTTTGGTTTTAGCAAGTCATTAGGAGTATACAGGTATTAGTGATGGGGGCGAAAAAAAAATCGCCCAAATTGAAGTGTTTTGTTACTGGGATTAAATTGGATAACAGTTTTGTTGGGAGCTACATTGCTCATTTCTAATGAAAAATTAATTAATCAATGGTTTTGATCCTCAAATATTCATTAACTGTTCCTTTTCATTTTGTCTTAAGGTTACAATAATGATGTTTCTTTCTTTTATTATTATTATTATGATTGCTCGGTTCTTGACCTTCATTTGATCATATGAAGAAGATGATACTCGGACGGAATTACAACAATGCTAACTTTACTGAAAATCCATTGATACACTTCTACAACTACTAGAATTTAGAAATAAGAGTAATGTTAGAACATAATTGATGACATGCATTTTAACAAGGCATAATTGATGACATGTATTTGAATAAGGAAAACCCTCGAATAGCATTCCTTTCTTTTTTTTGTTCTGATTTCACTAGTTTCTAGTTTCGAAAAATCAGTTCGACGCTTAGATGACCCTCGAACAGAACCCTTTTTATTCATTTTTCGCTTTAATTGATTTCTGCATCAGTTTCGACGAAGCAATCTACGGCTTGGTGAACGACACTAGAACAATATTAATGATATTGTAGATAGTCTATGTTTTAAACTTTTCGAAAACATCATAAACTTTAAGTGTGTGTACACCTAAAAGAGATTGTTTTGTTATTAAACTAAACTCAAGGCTGTAATTTGTACTTAACGCTAATTCTCAGTACTCCATGCAATCTCCCATCGTATTCATCCCCATTTTTTTTTTTCCTTATGTTTTTATTGGTCCAGCTATTTTTAATGGAAAATAAATATTAAAATTTAAAACTGGATCAACATTTAGCCAGAGAAAAGTTTGGGGCGGACACTAGCCGTCGCTGACTTAGCTGCTCAAATGTAAATTAAAAAGACAGTCACTAACTGCCAACTCAGACCAAGAAAAAACAAACATATTTTAGCTAGCTAGCAGGATTACACAGCTATTCAAGGAGGATTTTTCTTCATTAAAATTAAAATATAGCCGATTATGTGGAATCTGAACCCTATTTTTCCATCATTTATAAAATTATAATACTGCCGTGTAATGAAACTAGACAGATCACGGTCTGTGTGAAGAAAAGAAGAAAAACAACAAAAGAAGGAGATAGAGCCCAACCTTTTCTGGGTCATATTTTAATTTCATGCATGCTAAAGCGCGTGAGATTA
>BKCP01003335.1:2278874-2299971 GCA_008636005.1 Striga asiatica
ACAATAGAATTTTTCGGGTATTAATTTTATATATTCTTAACTTTTTCAAAATAAAAATTTTATTAAAAGAAATATTTTCTATAAATTTATTTAAAAAAATAAAATTATTTTTCTAAATAGTTTATATTTTAATTTTGTCACATGTTTAGATTAAAATTAAGTTAAAATTTATTTTTCACTTTTAAAATAAATTTCATTAAGCTTTTGCATAAATGTAAATTATGAAATAATTATCTCATTAGATAATTATTAAAGATATTTAATATTTTTCATTATAAGTACTTAAAAAATAAATTTTAAAAAAAATATGGTTGTTTACATAATTATATCAAAATTTAAAGTGATTTGGAGTTAAATTGAAAAGTAAAATGTAAAAGTAGTCCTTAAATTGAGAATAACTTAAAATTGAAACTTTCAAATAAAAAAATTAAAAATTCATGTCCTCTTGTGACACAATAACAAAAAGTCAAGCCCTACAATGGAATTCCGTTAATATTTTGGGCCAATTATTTCGATTTTAGTCATTAAATCACACATTTATATAGGGGTCAGTTGATCTAACGGCTAAAATTCCTTGAGGCAATACTGGATAGGATGAAATTTTTCCCTTCCACATTTTAAGATGCTCATAGCAGGTGCTTTTTTTTTTATACAATGAAACCTTGTTGGGGGATGATGATTTATTCTTTCTTGAAGTGCTGGAGATGGTATTTTTCTCATGTTTTCATGTGCCTCANAACTGTCGGTCTCAATTATAGTAGCAAGTTTTGAACGAAATTCCTCAAAATTGAAACTCAAACCTTTTTGTCACTGTACGGCGGTTTAGGTTTTATACTACAAAATAATATTAATTATTTAAATACTATTAAAATTTTTTAAGACTATAAAATTATTTTGTCCACAATATCCAAAAGATACTAATATGAAATTTGTTTATTTACTATTAGTATTATTTTCTATTTTTTTTAGGTTTTGACTATTTAATATATAAATTTTATCATTTATAATTTTTAAATATTATAAATCTATAAGATCATTATCTTATTTGCATAAAAAATAATTACTTGTACTTATAAAATCGTCGATTATCATAGTCTTCGAATTTTTTCGACAATTCATAATCTTTACATTGCTCGATAATTGAGCAACGTTTAACCCTTGATATTTATCTTCATTTATAATAATTTTAAGTTCATGAAATGTTAAAAGGTTTGATAAATAATTTTTAGTTTTTTGTAACTTTAATCCTTATTCAACACACAAATTTTTTATGGTTAGATATTTTATTTTTATTTTTATTTTTTTGTTTATATTTATTTATTTAATTCATTTTTCAACTTATATAGTCAGTTAATTAGTATCAATTCAAACATTTAGATATATTATATATTTCTATAATTACCAAGTGCTATAATTTAAATTATTATACATGACTATTTTGTTCGCTTAATTTTCATTTATAAAATAGTATATAAGAAAAATTATATCTTATTAAAACTTGAATAGTTTTTAATGTACATAATTTCAAAGGTGAATTTTATAATTTTGAGTTGTACCGACCATTAAATTTTAATTTTAGTAATATACTATTTTAATTTTTAATAGTATTATCAAATACAATTGATTTATTCAATGGAGATGGATTTTTTTATGGTTAAGTTGACTACACTTTAAAAACTTTTATTAATATTTTAAACTATTCATTAATTTAGTATGATTCAAACGTAGTTATTCTGATTATTTTATTAAATATTTTAAGTTATTCTAATTTTTATATTAAATATTTTAAGTACTTATGAATAGTGAATATAATTAACTAAATTAATACCTACAGTCATATATGGTAATATATATAATGAAATCAATTTTTATAATATTTTTTGGATTATGTCAGTAAATTGCTATGAAATTAGTATAAGATCTTATTGAAAGTATATCTAATCAATTTACTGCCAAAATAATTGTATTTAACTCAATTTATAGTTGATGAATATTATCCATTAAGTATACAAAAATTTATTTAATATTTTTCATACATAAGTTTTGCTAATAAATAAAGATTAACTAAATGCAAAATATAGACGAAAAACAATTCCCCAAAATCATGTCAATTATGGAAATATGGATTGGCCTATTATATAAATATAGATCTTTTCATCATAATTAAGGATCAAATATTCTCCAAACTTTCTATACAATCTGGTGGAAAATACTATACTCTTCTAGCTATATAAAAATTGCAATTAACTTTTTAGAATATGGTAAATAAAACATTAAATATTTTATAATATAAATTATAAATTATTTCGATTATTTATGTTAATTCTGTTAACCGATCAAATAAACCATCTATTTCGTTCGAATTTACTTTGGTTTGGAGCGAATCATAAAAAGTGCATGCAATTCGAGTGCACAATAATGTTAGAGGAGTTCCACATTAATGACTATCAGATTGCACAATAGCGACCAAAACCGTCCGAATAATTTTTTTTTTCCTGCGAATTTTTATATGTCAGTTCGATAACCTTTTTATATGTCAATTAGATTATCAGAATGCACAGTAGCGACCGAACCGACCAATATAAAACTTTTGGTTTGATTTTTTTTATATTTATGTTCGGTTATCTTACTTTACCTTTGAAATTTATGTTATTTTGGTTCAATGTTGCCTTTATTTTTAAAATAACTGAACCAACCAAATTATATAAAATTTATATATATGTAATATTTATTTTCAACCAAAAATAGTATAAAATATTAACTAATAATATTAAAATACTAAATATCTTTATAATATGAATAATATTTTTTTTTGGATTATTTAAGTTAATTCGGTTAACTGCTTGAATATATCGATTATCTCTGTTCGGTTTTAGTTCGATTCCGGACAAATTATTAAAAATGTCTGCGTTATAATCACACAATAGTGTTAGACATATTACACATTAATGACTAACAGAATGCACAATAGCAAATAAAATGACCAAAATATAAAATTGGTCTTTTTTTAAAAAAAATTAGACTGGGTTATTTTAGTTTTAAAATTTTGGTCGGACGGTTCAACTGAACCGACCGATGAACGATACTGTGTAGTTTGTAGCGCGTTGAAATTTTGGTACTCTTTTTTTTTTACTTCTAATGTGCATAATCACACATTATATTGTGCACATTAATTATCATTTGGAATACTTTCTATAAATTATAAATTTCACCATAAATCAAATTGCAGTATATTTAACTTTTTAGAATTGCAAAACAGTCCCTATAACTAATCAAAATTTTAAAGTCAAACCCATATCAGATTTTCATCCACGCCTCTGTCTGGCCCTCACACCGTCGCCGACGAACATTCTCATCCGGGAAGCCCTCACACCAAGGCTGCGCCACCGGCAGAGGCGACATGTGGTCCCGCCCAACTTCAGGCCCTCCAACCTTCCCCGCCTGTTGAAAAGTACCAGGCCAACAACGAGGTCCCACCCATGGACTGCTCGGTCCGCTCTATCCTCTACGACGTCGCCCCCAACACCTACCGTCCCTCGCTGCCAAGACAAATGTTTGGTGTTCTTCCGGCGCCATCCATTCCAACGGTACCCTCATCCAGACCGGCGGTATCACTCTAGCAACCTCAAAATTCGCATCTCAACCTCTTTGCACCAAGTGAGAGTAAGCCTTTGCTACAGAAAATATCCCTTTCTCATCCCATTTCCATATCCACCTATTCTTTTGACCTGGGTTGATGGTTTTGATTTTCAAAATGATTGCAGTGTCTTCTTCATTGAACAACTCTTTTATCAGAGCTACATTCCATCTTCTGCCTCCTTCTTCCAATAGTTCCCAAACTTCATGCACATTTGTTTCTAAATCCAGTCTTCTGGCTGGGATGCCTACTTGGGAGTTTACTACCCATTGGTCCTGTCAGGCTGCCACACTTTAGTAGATAACCCATCTCCAACCTCAATCCTAAAGCAATTCTTCTAAGCACTTTTAATCCTCATCCAAGTACTCAAAAGCCAGGAAGAGCTGCTAGAATTTTAAGCTTAAAAATTAAACAATCAAGGAATTACTTATTTTTCAGCACTTTACTAACCAACAGATTTGACCTTGTTGCTATCCTCCAAATTTTCTTCAAGATTAAAGCATCATTGAAGAGCTTAAAATCATGGAACCCTAAGCCTCCAAAATCTTTAGGCAAAGTAACAAACTTCCAAGCCTTCCGATGAATATTTCTCTGTTTCTCCTCACCTTTGCTCCACCAGAAATTGGAACATAAACCTGGCTAGATCATTGCAAATTCCAACTGGTAAAGAAAAATATGACATGGTGGAACAGGAAGGGCATTCAAAAGCCTTAATAAGCACTTCCTCCCATTCAGGACAACAATTTGTTCTTCCAACTACATATTCTTCTTTGCACCACATCCACCACATATTGAAATGTCTCCCTTTTTGACTTACCAATGCCTAGAGGTAGACCCAGATATCTTGAGGAGTTGTGAACCTGTATACCTTCCAAAATAGAACAAATATCCTTCTGCATCTCCTGGTGAACATTCTTACTAAAAAATACTGAAGATTTTTTTAAATTTACCTTTTGCCCTGTAAAATTTTGATATCTCTGCAAAATCTTAAGAATGGAGGCAACAGGAGTACTATTAACCACACTAAACACAAGAGTCATCCGCAAACAAGATGTGAGATATCACAGGCCAATTCCTAGAAATCCTTAGGCCTCCAAAGTCTCCCCTTCTTATCTCAGATTTGATTAGTCAAAAAGCACATCAGAAACAAGAATGAAAATGTAAAAGGATGTAGAATCCTCTTGTCTTATTCCCCTTGAAGCCTGAAAAAACCAACAATTTTCACCATTTATGTTAAAAGAAAAAGAAACTGAAAAGATACATTCCATAATCCAACTTTCTTATAATTACCCATTTTTAATAGCTAATTGATTTGCGCTATTTTTCATGTCATGCGTTCTTGCACGACAATTTTCTCCTGTAAACTTATGAGTAGTTAAATATCATAAAATATAATTCCCAAAATAAAAACTAAATAATAATTATAATCCCCAAATAAAGAAACAGAGGAGCTAAAAATCCCCAAATCCCATCCCTTGAACCCTAGTCTTCCACCTCCGTTGGTGTGCTTCCCCTCCGGCGGCCCTAGTTCCTGTGGCCCCGGCGAGCAGCTGGTTCAATCTATGCTTGCTGGTGCGCGGCTATGGCAGGCCCTTATTTCTTCCTCCCGAAGTGGGTCGTCTCTCTTACTGAGTGCCATAGTGAGCGAGTAGCGTAGGGTTTCGTCGACGGCTGGGCTCCGGCGGACGTCTAGAGCTTCTTTGTGGAGGTTCGTGGCGGCGATCTAACCTTGGTTCTTCCCTCTCCGACTTTCTCTGGTGTTGGGAAAGTCCGGTTCTTCGGTGGCACGGGCGTGGATGCGTGTGGGCTCTGGTGTGTGCATGGGATGAGCTGTGGAGTGGTCCGGTCTAGGTGGATCTGCGGATTTCCAAAGGCAGTTGTTGGATCTGTGGTTTGGTTCTAGTTAGCCCATTAGGGGAGTTTCTGGTGCCGTGTCGTGTTTGGGCTTGATATGGGATATTATACCTAGAACCGGTCCAGTCAGCCCGTCGGATAAATCAGAGGAATTGCTCTGGTCGAATGGAGTTTAAGCAGGTTGGTTATGATTGAAGACCATAGCAAACAAGAACCTTAGGAGAACAGACCGGTCTCAGCCCTGTGGAGGATCTGGTCGAGGGACTTTCTGGTCGAGCAAACGGTTAATGTGATCGGCCACTTCACAGACCAAGAGCAGCCCAGCGGCTTACCCAGATTTGGTCGAGCATAAGAGCATTTCAAAGGAATCTTTACACACGCGCGCGGGACACGTGGTGTGATTTGATTGGCCTATACTAATAACCGTTTATGACACACCTACGCTATGGGTTGTACGATCGGGCAGTCCGGGCAGTCCTTGGGAAACCAGCTTAGCTAATCCGGGCAGCTTCTAGAACAAGTACCTCACCCCTATATATAGGGGTGAGCCTTGCGATTATACATGACACTACTATTATTCTTCATTCTTATCACTAAAAACCAGATATAGCTTGAGACTGACTTGAGTGTTGGAGGCTCTTTACCGGAAAATCCCTCCGGTGTGAGAGTTTGTGCAGGTGTTCAGCGTTCTACCGGCGAGGACAACAAAGGCGAGACGATTCTTAGCCGGTCGGAGTGTGGACTTATATAAGGGTAGTTCTAGTAGCTTCTCTCGGGTTTCGCATTTGGTTGTTAGCTCGGGTTGTATTGGTGCTTGGTTTTCTTGTTTGGAGGGGAGGACGTTTAATTTTGTTGCCTTTTTTTGTTCTGTTTTCCGTTTTGTTTTTGCGTTTTAGTTTTTGTGGTTAGTTGTGTTTTTTGTTTTGTATTTTATTCTCCCGTTGGGAGTTGTTTGTATTCTCCTGTTGGGAGCTTTGTATTGTAGTGTTGTTTTTCTGTGTTCAGGTTGGTTCTAGGATACCTCGAGCTAGCGGCCTATGGGGTTATTCTTCCCAACTAGATTCAGCCGAGTAGTTGATTTATTCGACTATTTAGCTACTTTTTAGTCTGTAATTACGTGTTTTTTAGTGAATCGTTTGAAAGCAAAAAGTTATAATTCCCAAATATATGGCACTAGCTTTTAAAAGAACTTATTACTGCAAGAGTAACATAATTGGACTTCGGTGTGGTGGAGCGGCGCCATTTGTGGTTCCGTGACGAAGAGTAGCTGAAGCCCAACAACAAGTTGGGTTCTACTTCAATAATGTACCACATATACGCAAAGCCCACTAAATATCACATGGCCCAACCTGATCTCTCTCCTCCCCTCGTTCGCTTTGTTCCGTGAAGATCTGAGTCTGCGTTCTCTCTCTCACGCTCTGCGAAACGTGTCAACTCAACCGAGTGGGGGCTCCCGACGTTAATTTCTGTAAATTTTCCATCTGAATCACACCTAGCATTTTTGTTCCGGGTCGAATTCGAGGAGGATGTCGGATCCGGAGAACACGAAGCTTGGCAGGATGCTGCTGGACGAGATCACCCCGGTGGTCATGGTCCTCCACACGCCGCTTGTAGAGGAGACGTGCCGGAAAAATGGGCTATCCTTTATTGAAATGCTGAGCCCTTTCACCAACTTCATAAATATTGACGGTACAATCTGTGAAGCTTAAACATTTTCATGATGTTCGGGTTCTGTAACTCGTTAATTCTGTTTAATGTTTCAGTACCAGTGAGGACAGCTAGTGATCAACCCTACAGACTGAGAAAGTTCAAGTTAAGATTGTTTAATGCTTCGGAAATTCGGCAACCCAATATCGAGGTGAGTTGGGTATTTTGGTTCTGCATTGGATTGAGCTCTAAGTTTAACACTTTTTAGGCCACATATGTGTCCATTGATGTATCCTAGCTCTGTATACCCTATTTGTTATGTTGCAAACATTTATTGATTTCAAATTTTCATTAAGGGTTGGGCTTCTCACTAGGTTCGTAGATATTGGGCATAGTAATTCAGTCCGGAATGCCGCAACTCTTTTTTTTCTTTCTTTTTTTTTTCTTCTATTTAAGAAAATTTGATTTGATTATGTGTTTGTACTCTGCTTTGTTCTTGTCATCGTTGAAGTGAGGTTTTGCAAGAATTAGTTGCCTCAGCTACAAGATTCATGAAGAACTAAATTACTTGAGTATATTTTGAGATGCAAGGATTGTATGTATATTAATTGGTTTTCCCTGTTTCTTGTGCGAGTACAAAGTGGCTTTACCTGGTTTTCCCTGTTTCTTGTGTGAGTACAAAGTGGCTTTACCTGCCTCAAGGTGCTTTCTTGAATTTTCTTTTTTATTTTTTAAATAATCAAGAGTAATGTGACAATTATAGTGGTTAGCAGTGTTATAGGCCGAGGCATCGGGAGAGAAGAGGTCTCTAGCACCTGAGGGATGCCTCTTGAACATGACGCGGAAAAAGATGAAATATAACTAAAAATTGGTATAAGCTTGTAGTCATAAGAAATCGACAAGTAATGAAGCAAAGTTTTTATGAACGTGTAATTTGGCTGCTTGGGGGAAGATTGTGCTAACAGTTTCATTTACAGCTTTAGAGAAATAAAAAACAATAAATGAAATTGCAATTTTCTGCAGTTGTGGAGCGCAAGAGAGGCCTCTGGATGGTTGAAAATTTATGCCGCACCTCTAACGTAACTGGTTAATAGATGAATATTTGGGGACAATTGAAATCTATTAGCTACTAAATATCATATTGTAGCCTTCTTGGTATCAAGCAATGCATTCATTTATGTATGTATGCCTGTTCCTCATGTATATTTATTATGAATATTACTCTTTTTGCCTACAAATCTGTTATTTCAACTGAAAGTGTGATGCTCAGTTAAAAGATCATTTTGACACTTGTTACTTTTTCTCTGAATCTTGTTCTTGTTCACACAGTCTGCAAAGGAAAGGTTAAAACAAGTAATCACTGAAGCGGGAGATAAAGATATTTCTGACTTATGCTCTCATCCCCCATACATTGAGTCGTTAATAGCGTGTAAGCTGTAAATCCTTCTATTTATAGTTCTGGAGATTTTAACTATATCAAATATTTTAAGCTAGTAGTTGATTTATTGAGACCCTGCATATTATATTGATATTACTTGCTTTGAAGAGTGAATAGATTATTAATTTTGATAAACGGGCCTAGATATAACTCATCCCCAAAAGCTAGCTCAGCGGGAAAGGGTGCCCAACCCACTGTTAGACACAATAACAGGCCAAGCCACTGTTATACACAATATTAGCCCAGAAATTACATATAAAACCCGCCCTCACGTACAATGTGCCAAACAATATGGGATGGGTCCAAACCCAACACCGCCTCCAAACTAACAAAACATGGGTGCTTTGATACCATGATAAATGGGCCTGGTAGCATTTATCCCCAGAAGCTAGCTCAAAGGGAGAGGGTGCCCGACCCACACTTACACACAATAACAACCCAGTAACTAACTAATCGATGCGAGATAAAACATAACTTCTCACAAATTTGTTTTGTGCAGCCTCTGAGCAGGAGTTTGTACCATCTTGGTTTCAAAATTTTAACAAAGAGTTGATAGACACCGCCTCCTTTTCAGAACACGAAGCTTTTGATCATCCTGTGGCTTGTAAGTCTGTATTCATGTACTTGTAGACAAATTATTTGCAACCCTATTGACTAGTTTTCATTTTTTATTCTGAACTGCTCTGCTAATAGGAGTTGAGAGTTTATATACGGAATGTTTGTCATTTTCTTTTCACGTTGGTGCAAATAGGTCTTCTTGCTGTCTCGTCACAGGATGAAGATCCAATTGACAAATTTGTTGACCTCTTCAACACAAACCAGTTGCCCCCTCTTCTTAATGATGGTGCTATGGATCCAAATATACTGAAGTATTTCTTATTGATACATGATAATCAAGATGGCACATTGGAAAAGTAAACTGTCATCTTCTCCTCTTCAGCTTAACTTTTGGGTTACGCAGATTGCTTAACTTCACTAGATATTTTAGCATATGGATCAATATGTTGGGTATTAAGCATGATTGGATATAAAAAGTTTTTGTTTTGATTGGATTTTTGGTTTGAGTTGGTTAAATATGAAAAAGTTGGTATGGTTAGTTGTTAGTGGGTATATTAAAATAATATTTAAAATAAATGATTAAAATTAAATTGATGGAGATAGAAGATGTGATGTGATGGTTAATTAAAATTATGTGATTTGATGAATAGTAAATTAAGGTTGATGTTGTGTGTAAGAATGATTGATTGATATTATTTAATTATATTGATAATATTGATGATAGTGGGTTGAGTTAAAAAAAGTAATTGAGTTAAAATGATTGGATTTTTTGAGTTGGATTTATATCCAATCATGCTCTAAGAGCTTACATTAACTTTTTTTCTTTTTCCTTTTCATTATTACTGTGCAGAGCCACTGGAGTCATGACAGAAATGAGGAGTACATTTGGTGCAACTGATTGCCGTTTGTTGTGTGTTAATTCTTCTATGCATGGCATGGAAGAACATCAAGAAAATCCATGGGCATATTATGCAAGGATCTTTTTTATTTTCCTTTTAAAGTCACTTTCTTATTTCTCCTTCATGAACTCATGTTTACTTATTGTTCTTTCAGAAGAACAGTACTACAAATAGCAACCAGTTGGGGTGCTTTCTAAATATGGATGACATAGAAGAGGTATTTTCTTCCATTTGTCCGAATTTCCTCACATGTAATTTTGTCTTGCTTGATTAGGACCACTTTTTATTTTCTTTACTTCCACAGTTGAGAAATACAGTGCATGATCTATCATCTAAACATATAATACCTCATATGGAGCAGAAGATTCGTGTGCTAAATCAGCAGGTAACTTGAGATACATGGAATTGTGCAGTTAAACTTGCTTGTTTGCTATCAAAGTAGTAGTCGCTTTTGTTCTTGTTCTGCTTCAGTCTGATGTCTTATAAGCCAGGTTTCAGCGACAAGGAAGGGTTTTAGAAACCAGATAAAAAACTTATGGTGGAGAAAAGGAAAAGATGATGCACCAGAGAATTCTAGTGGCTCGATGTATGTTAGAGATTTTGTACTGTTGTATATTAATGCTACATGCTTGTGTAGTTTCCGTTCTCTCTAACTTGGCTTGCTTAAGCACTATTGAAGGTACACTTATAGCTCCACAGAATCACAGATACGAGTTTTGGGGGATTATGCTTTCATGTTACGAGATTATGAACTTGCATTATCAAACTATCGGCTTATTTCTACGGATTACAAGCTTGATAAAGCATGGAAACACTATGCTGGTGTTCAGGTAACTTTTGTTTTTCGTAAACTCTTCTGTTGGTTGGTTGCTGTCCTGTGCGTGAAAATGTCTTCCTTCATTTCCTTTATTTTCCTTCTTTCTTTTTCTCGTTTTTTTTATTCTTTGCATGCACAATTTAGACTATCCGTCACCTCTTTATATACATGTATTAGGACAAGGATTTTAGCTTGACTTAACTTGTAGTTGTTGTTGCTGCCATTACTATTTTTAACTTATGCTTGAATGGCCTTTCCTGTTCAGGCCATTCAGCTCTAAGTCTTTGTTCCCTGGATTCAAGCAACGGATTAGGTTAATTTTTTTTTTTACATTCTTTTACATATGAAGTCTTGGGACATGTTTTTACATGTTCTTCTATGTTATCAGATTTAAATGTTAACAACAACAACAACAACATAGCCTTTAGTCTCAAGCAAGTCGGGGTAGGCTAGAGATAAAACCCAAGAGAAACACAAAAACACTCGAACCGAAAGGAAGAGATCGAAAAAAAAAAAAACGAGAGAGAGAGAGAGAAAGGAGCAAAAGTCACGGTTCTGGCACGTTGATAGCGAGCCTCCAAGCGCTCCTATCCACCACTAAATCCTTGGAGATATTCCAATCTTTAAGGTCTCTCTTAACCGAATCTTCCCAAGTGAGTTTAGGCCGACCTCTACCTCTCTTAACATCCTCGACCCGCTGTAGAACTCCCCTACGCACCGGTGCATCAGGAGGTCTCTGTTGGACATGTCCGAACCACCTCAGCCGATGTTGAACCAATTTCTCCTCAATTGGAGCCACCCCGACCCTATCTCAAATATCCTCATTCCGGATTCTATCCCTTCTTGTGTGCCCGCAGAACCAACGCAACATACGCATCTCTGCTACACTTAGTTGTTGGACATGTTGCCTTTTTGTAGGCCAACATTCAGCACCGTATAGCATCGCCGGACGAATCGCCATCCTATAGAACTTACCTTTTAGCCTTTGTGGCACCCTCTTATCACAGAGAACGCCCGACGCCTGACGCCATTTCAACCAACCGGCTGCAATTCTATGCTTAACATCAGCATCAATGCCGCCATCCTTTTGTAGCATCAGATTTAAATGTTAACCTTAAGAATTATGTTTTAGCATTTTGTTCCTTTCTCAACTGACAAATGTATGTAAAGTCAATGCTGGGTTTTTTAAGTGACCTAAAATCTTGGGTGGAAACTACATAAGTTTTCACATAATCCTTCGAATAGAACATAATATTGATGGTCACATAACATAATATAACCGTTAGTCATACGTCTTATCTTAACCTGCACCATGAGATCCGCATAAAGTATCCTCTTTCCTACAATCAAATGAAGTGACTGACAACATGCCTGCCTGGAAATGAAGTATCTATTGATGTTGCATATTCTATTTTACCTTCAAGTCAGTTGAACTCTGCTCTGCTTTATAGCTTGATCTTTATATTGCTTTTCACTTGTTTCTTTGAGTTTGGGCGGATTTCTTTTGAACGACGTGTTCAACCTCAACATCCTCTTTCACACCATCTTTTTTATGGGACATGTGACAAACCTATCTGAACAATGAGTGAAAAGCATGCTTCTTTTTTAGTGAGATCCATTATTTTTGGGATGTCAAACTGAGATACTTGCACTTATTCTTCGCTTATAAGTCATAACTTCTAGAAATGGGACTGGCTTTCACAGGAGATGATGGGACTGGCTTACTTTATGTTGGACCAGTCGAGAAAAGATGCAGAGTACTGCATGGAAAATGCTTTTAGCACTTACTCGGTAAGCATAAACTTGTGACACTTAGTATTTTGTCTTCCTTAGGTGAATGAGTCTGGGATTTGTTATTTGCTTCCATTCGATAACATTCTGATGCTTGCATAACAATGACGTTAGCCCACTGAGTGGGCTCGTGGATCGGGTGAATCAGAGTTATATTGTGAAATGTGCCAGTGTTCAGTTTGCAGTACAATGCATGAAACCATAGAATATCAAAGAACTCAAGCTTCCCATTTTCCATTTAAGCACTGCTGCTGTACCACTAGGGTTTCAACTGCAGAAGAAAACTTGTTTAATCTGTCAATCACGAATATGCAAGAGATGAGTGGCTTTTAGTATTTTGGCATTAGCTGATATAAATTTGGAAAATATTATTTGTGAGTGGTGAAAAGGCACTAAAGAAAACGTAAAATGGAGAAGAAAAAGCAAGTAAGAAAACGCAGTCCTCTGTTATGGAGGCATATTACTAAAAATTCACATTTGAAGACAAATTTGAGGAGAAAATGATGAAATTGACCCTATAACACAAAATTTCCCTTCATTGACGATCTGGCATCAATATAAATAATGGATTGAATTTCTGGTGGCAGAAGATGTTGAAAATAAGAATAAGAACTAATATTCACTTGCAAAACTATAGTTGAGCTACTATTAAGCATGATAATTTAGAAAGTCTGAAAGAACTTGATAAATCAAGAAAATGGGCATGTGTTGAAGTTGGTGATATGGAATGGTAAAGTGGAGAACGTTTGGAGGTTTGGCATTGAGTTGTCCATTCTGAAAAGGAGGAAAGTAATCAGACTTAAGGATGTGCTGTTAGGTTTGTCTTTAGCGTAAGTACTCAGTTGATTTCAGGAAAGGATTTCCCTTTTGTGTTCTCTTTTTCTCTTATTTTTTGGTGGACGTGGTGTAGTTTTAGCTGCTTCATTATCTAAAATCTGAGCCGAACCACTTACTAGACAATTTGCTCGAACATCCACTGCTTAGGGTAATCTATTTGTATTTGTTGTCTTTCTATCTCACAGGCTTTATCTATAATAAACTATATCTGTCATAGATGCTTTTGTTGATCATTATCCATTGATCAGTAAAAAATTGGTTTAACTTCAGAAAATTGGATCATCTGGCGGGCGGCACGCCACGCGTTGTGGTATATGGTGGGCTGAGATGTTGAAGGCTAGGAGTCAGTTCAAAGATGCTGCCAGTGTCTACTTCCGTATCTCTGGTGAGGTAATGCACATAATTTTGAAAATAAAACAGATAAAAGATTTTCCTATTGTTTTCTTGAAGCATATCACTGTTAGGAACCTTTGCATTCTGCGGTAATGCTTGAGCAAGCATCATACTGCTTCTTGTTATCCGCACCAGCAATGTTACGGAAGTATGGATTTCATCTTGTGCTTTCTGGGGACTTCTACAAGAAAAGTGATCAGGTAATGGTTCGATTAGACTATTTATTTTATGCTTTCTCATAATAAGATGATCTGGTGGAGTTATTTTCTGTTTTATCATCAGGTAAAACATGCAATTAGAACATATAGAGGTGCTCTTTCTGCCTTCAAGGATACAGCTTGGAGCCATATCAGAGATCATGTCCATTTCCATATGGGGAAGTAATGTCATGGAAAACTTGTTGATCTTTTCATAAATTTGTTAAATCAGAGTTTAGAACTACGTGTACCAGCTTCATGGATTTTTCAGGTGGTATGCATCTCTTGGAATGTTTGATGAGGCTATAAAACACATATTGGAGGTCCTGCTCTGTGGTCATCAAAGCAAAGCAACTCAAGAGTTGTTTCTGCAGGAGTTTCTTCGAATTGTACAGGTGCCGAGCGAAGTTGCTCTTTTTTCCATAAAATTTTGACGGCTTTATATTTGCTTCCTGTAGCTATTTTCTGGTAGTCCAAATCGATAACATGCTCAGAATGTCAATGAAAGTTATCCTTTCATTTTCATTCTTAACTATTTGCTTCAGGATGCTAATGCGAAATATTGATTTTTGAATGGAGTTGTATGCTTAGTAACACTGTGGAACAAGTTGGTTTTACTTTCTGGACGATGACAACTGCAAGGATTTCTTACTCTGTTGCTCCCTCCTATCCTATTGCTTGATTTCAGTTCTTCAATCGAACCTGAACAAATTTGAATGGCATCATATTTTTATTGTTACGTTTGCATGTTGTTTGCTTAATCTTTTGTTATTTCTTTGACTTATTTATTAAATTTTTCAGTCCACTCGAGAGTTTTAGACTCAACGTTCTGTGCTGCTTTCATTTTGCATTTCATTTATCTTGACCAATTGTTGTTTTCTTATGTAGGAAACTGGGCAGACATTCGAGGTCCCGAGGCTTCAGTTGCCTGCGATTAATTTTCCTTCTATCAACATTGTATTTGAAGATCATCGGACTTATGCATCACCTGCAGCTGTAAGTCTATGGTTAATCTTTGATCATATATGCGATGAAGCTGGTTAGTTTCCCGAGTTCTTTTCTGATGTATTTTCTTCGGTAGTTTCATCTCAAAAGATGGATGCTAAATTATCAACAAAATGAAGTTCTTATATATTATTGTTCTAGCCAGTTTTTCTGCATTGTCTTATGGGAAATTATGGTCTTTATGGATCCAGATCTTGTGTCATGTTTTCCCTGCTCAGCATTTCAGTTTATAATTATATTAAGTTCTTTGATTGGATGATTTTCGTTCTCAATTATAAAAGAGGAAGTACCGTATAAAACTTGAGCCTTATTACATTGAGCTCAGAATATCTTCTTTCTTGTAGGCTTTGACATTTCATATGCATCAAATACTGGTCCTATTTAGGTTGACTGGTGGCTAATGTTGTGTTAAGATATTAATTTATGCATAAAGTATTCTGGTAAAAGATATATGATCTATGAGAATTATGTTGATTTTAGAGGATTGGATTAAACTATCATTTGGCGAACCGCACTGTTATTCACTTTACTGATTAAAATCCTCCAATATCTGGCCTTATTTCATGAATCTTTATCTATAATTTTATTTCACGTTCTCTAATATTACAGGCCAGTGTTAAGGAAAGTGTATGGCAATCTTTGGAAGGGGACATGATTCCATCCTTGTCAGTTACGAAGACTAACTGGCTAGAGTCACAATCAAGGGTTTTACCAAAGAAGTACAAAGAATCAAATGTTTGTATTGCTGGAGGTATGAAGGCGATACTACATTCTAGTTGAAAAAAATATGGTCTCAGGAGGTACCAATAACTCTTGGGATTGGTTAACGAAAATTGCATTTCTGCTCCCATAAAATTGCAGTCCTAAGTCTTTTGGTCCAAGTTGAATATTTTTTACACTTTTGGCACCATTGAATTTCTTTTGAACTTTGTTCCTGAATATTTCGCACTTTCAGTTGCTTAGCAATCAATTTCCTGTGCGCATTTGGGCTTTAAAGTGCAAGGATTGATTCCTCTGGAATTCATTTTTTTCTCAACTTATGAACATTGCGGCCAAAAGCATTTGGGCTTCAATCCTATTGGACCAAAATTGTAATTTTCTCGGATAGGTTGACATGGCTATTTGGGTTCATCGTCTAATAGATATTTTGGGCGAATTTTAATTTGCAGTTTCCAAATGCAATCATAGCTTACTTTTAACATTTGTCGTTTTTCCCACTTTTATACCAACATTTTTGCTATACCTTTTCTTTGATAAAATTAAAACTGCTTGGTCTAATACGATAACTTTGTCAGCTTAGATTAGATGGGTACGACTTACAGACTTGTTTCATGTCAATTTCTATGGTTAGAATACTCGGTTTGTTTAATTTTTATTTCTATATTTCAAGTATGATGACAATGTTAAGATCATGTCTGGATGAGAACTTTTGAAGGGAAATGCTATCTGATTCTTGTGAATAAAATTTTGGGCATTTATTTTTGCACTTAAAGGTATGATAATGTGGAGAAGAGATGGAGCATTGATTTTTGTTTATGTGGCATGGTTCTATTGAGATGTATCACATAGTGGACAATGACTTTACCTATTTGCCTATCAGCTTTGTCCAAGAGGCCATGTGTCCACCGTTTCAAATAGAATATAAGTTGTGTTGGATATCAAGTCTGGTCTAAACTCATGGATAGTTTTAACTGCATTAGTGTAATTCTAAGTATGTTCCGCTTTGTTGTTTTGTACTGACTGGTACACACTGTAATTTACGAATGAAGAATTATATGTGTTTTCATTCATATTGCCGCCCCTTCGTAGCCAATAAATGTGTTTCTATTATTGTACAGAGCCAATCTTGGTGGAGATTAGTTTCAGAAACCCTCTTCAGATTCCTCTATCTATCTCAAATATTTCCCTGATATGCAAGCATTCAACAGAGGATGATGAAACTGAACCAGGTACAATCTTGTTTTCTTGTCTTAGTTCATTGTTTACATGATTATGATGTTTCTTAAATTCCAAATGTTTGAGTTGATAATGATACTCAGCTGCCCACTTTAATTTATTTGATTTATTTATTTAACAATTCTACTTCAACCCTAAGTTATATCGTAACTCCTTAGTTGAAATGATAATAGTACCCAGCATTAAGTTTGATTTGCATTGTGTTTTACTATGTAGATGCTGATGCATCTTTGACTGATCATCATGATGACAGAAATTTGAGGACTACATCAGTTAGCGGGTAGGTTGATGAAGCTGTTTTATTTAGTTCAGCTAATATTCTTTTGTTGGTTTGTTAGTTTGTAGGCAAGTGTATATGAGTTTTTTTTTTTTTTTTTCCTTCCTGAATTATGCACAGCATGATTGCTCACAGATGTTAATCTTTGAACTGCAGAAACTTCAGCTTAGACACATCTTTATTCACTTTATCGGAAGTTGACATTTCATTACAAGGGGGTGAAACAATGTTGGTGAGCTCTACATCCTTATTATTGTCACTGCAATAATGAAACAGGATGTATTTTGACATTGAGAAACTGTTCATATTTGTACCCTTTAAATGTTGGAAGCTCCAGTGTTATCAATGACAGCAGGCAGAAATCCCGCTGTAGCGACTTTTGCCCCGCCATAACCGCCATCCTTGACAAATTTGAAAGGCGGTTAGCCAGAAATCCACGTGTCATACCTCCATGGCAGAAATTTGATAACACTGGGCAGTTCAGTGAAAGAGTGCTCTTATGTATAGTGCAAAAGAATTGTCTTAAAGCATATTCAATAAAACAGTTTTTCACATGTCTTTCCAGAATAAGTAATTTGTCTTACAAATTACAATGTCGGAAGAAGTAATTCTCATCAAATTATAGTGATTGGGACAGGAGGTAGTATGTTGGATAATTACTTCTAAAATATGTTAGTTCAACAACCAACAGTAAGTTTTTGCTAGGCACTGTAGGCTTTAGAGTCTATATGTTTCTACTTCCCTCAAGTAGAGGCGGTCTTTTCTCTTTTCTGTACTTAGAAATGTAGTGCTAACAAATTTTCATCATGGCCGTATGTCATACAGATTTCTGCCTAACCGCTCTTTGAAATTGCATGTTGCGATTTTCCACCATTTGCCATTGATAACATTAGAACTAGATGATAAATTTCTATTTTCAGATTGATTGGATGCCACTTACTTCAAGGTTTATCAATGGTGTCTGAGACTCTGAATGTGCCCTCATATGGTGTGCTCCATAAGTTTTTAGGTTCTCTAATTTATGATTGGCTGTCAAGTTATATTTTCGCAATTGGGAAGTGTAATATTGGAAAATCTGCTGCGAGCTTTCCCTTGGATATTAGTACACAACATTGGACTTCTATTTCCTGTAGTCTGTTTATGTTGAGAAAAAGTGCACATACTTATTCTCTGAGAAACTTATGTTAAGAAACTCTATGTGGCAGTGGTTCTTTTATATAGCTTGGAACCTTAGAAGATAACTACTGGCTTTTCTTAGATTTAGGGTGAAAAAGCTTTTTCACAGTTAAAGATGTCTTACAAATTCCTTACGCACATATTTTTCTAGTATTCTAACAAGCTATGTGTTATGCTGTTCAGGTTCAACTCACAGTCACTCCCAAAACAGAAGGCACCTTAAAAGTAGCTGGTGTTAGGTGGAAACTCTCTGCTTCAGTTATTGGAATTTATAATTTTCACTCAGATAATATGAGGAAAAAAGTTGCTAAAGGTAAAAAGAAACTGAAGAAGATGAAAGATGACTTGCAGTTCTTAGTCATAAAGGTACCCCTTTTGTTGCTGTCCTTAAGTGTATTTAGATTTATTTGATCGATAATTGTCATGATTATGCTTCAACTTGCTCAATTTCCAGAGTCTACCCAGGCTTGAGGGTGTCATCGACAACATGCCTGAAGCTGTTTATGTTGGAGAGCTCCGTCGTCTTACCCTGGAATTGCGGAATCCATCAAATATATCCGTAAAGGTATCACTATTTTCCCTTTCTTACTCTTGGGTGATTGGCTGCTCTTGCATGATTTAAAGTTGAGCCAGTAATTACCTTAGATTTTACATGGAACATTTGATATTTATTCTACTTTACCTAATTAACTTATCTAGTTAGGGCTGTGAAAACATTGTTGATGCACCGACCCTTACATTTTTTTTTTCTCCACAAATCTTACCATGTTCTGTTAAAGTGGAAAATCTGACAAAGCAAAATAGTCATTTTTTAATCTTTTTCTATCTGATAGAATTGTTATGAGATCTCATTTTCTGTGTACTGGTCTTCTAATGTTACGTTGGCCATTGTGAAGGACGGTTGATGCTGTACAATTGGACTTACAAGAGTAAATAGTCAAGAAAATGAAATATGAAACTTTATTTAATACGAATGGTAACCAGAAGCTTGAAGCTTCCTAGTAGAACTTAACTTCTGCTCAACAAGAACTACTCTGCCCAATAGCTAAAGCTATTACAATATGATTCTTATTGGCTTCCATTATCTACTAGAGATCCTATATTTATATTTAATTGACATAATATAAAAGGTAATAATAAGAGCAAGATAACAATTGATTTTCAAAAGACAATCAATCCAGATCCCAAAATCACTCCACAATATGTAGATACTCTTCTTTCCTTGGGTGCTTAATTATTATTTATTCTTCAATATACTTTCTATGGTTTATGCCCTATTTCATACGATCTTATTTCATACTATCTCTATCAGGACTCAACTTCCAAAATTTGTTCTAATGCTTTGTTGACCAATGTGAATATGAATTGGACTCAACTTCCATAATTTGGTGTAATACATCGTTGACCATTTTGCATATGGTCCAATGCTGCAGAATTGGACTTAACTTATAAGCCCATTCTTTATGCACTGGTTATTATGCAGATTTACTTATCACACCCTATTCTCACTTATCAGTAAACTAGGAATTGTAGAGCATACTACCCCTGCATTGGCCCTGCTATAAAATCTGTGACTTTCTGTGAAACTACAAATTCTTGATAATGGATGTTGGAAATGTGAAATTCACCTTTTGGAGGATATGAATCATTCAATTTCCCCAAGTTATTACTATGTTATTCGATTATATATAGCTGAAAAATGAACTGAAGTTGTGAGTTGTGACGGATAACTGAGACGTAAATAGTCCTTTTATGCTATGTACATCAGATTTTTTGCGTTGGTGCTCGTCTTAATCATGCTCTCAGCTCTACATCTCGTGTTTTGAATATGTCGAAACTGTTTCTTCCAATTCTTTCTGAAGAATCCGCATGTTCGTTGAAACCTTTTCGTCGCCCATAATTTGTTAGTGCTAGTTATTTTAAACTCTATGCTTAATAACTCGAAGAGGACTGTCAGCATGTTATTATGCATTGGTTTCTGTTGTCAATAAAGTGGTGTCTAACAATAATGAGTGAAGGATACACCAGATTGTTCACTTTATTAGCCATGTTTTCTGTCAGAATTTGAAGCTGAGGATCAGTCATCCAAGATTGCTAAATATTGCAGCTTTGGATGTTATGAATTTGGAATTTCCATCTTTCCTTAGAAATCGGGAACATTCTTTACAGCAACCGGCCGCTGCTGATGCAGTAGATAGCATATTTGTATTTCCTGAGGTCAGCCAGCAGAGTTTAACATTATATTGCATCAGCAATCTCAACGGTACAATGATTGGAATCTATTATTTTATTTTCCTTATCTACAGACCACGGCAAATTCTTGGGAAACGCCATTGAAGTGGCCCCTATGGTTTAGGGCTGCTGCTGCTGGAAGCGTTTCACTTTACATATCAGTTTACTATGAGATAGAAGATGCATTGTCAGTGATAACATATCGAACTTTACGCATTCATTACAATTTGGAGGTAAATAAATTATGATATATATTTTTACAATCTGGAGGTAAATAGATTATGATGTCTATTGTTACCAATTTGTATCACTGAATGCTTAGTGTCAATTAACTTGCTAGGCATCTGGATGGTACCTTTTATTTTATTGATCAACTGTTACCT